>OX457043.1:44095079-44200079 GCA_949752735.1 Lumbricus terrestris
ATTTTATCTGTCACACACACACACACACACACACACACACACACACACACACACACACACACACACACACACACACACACACACAAGCACACACACACAAGCACACACGCAAAGACACACGCGCGCGCACACGCACACATGCGCACACACACACGCAATAAATGTAGGCTATCCGCGTAAACAACACAGTGACTGGGTTGACAAAGCCAGAGGCAGATGTCTTGTCGCTGTTTAACGACTCTGCATGTCATATCAAAGATGAATAGTGTCGCCCTCCTCCTTTACCCAGGCACGGGACTGGCATTGGCAGAATGCAACCATGGTGGCGGAGTATTGACGTCAAATGTGATTTGCAATATTTAAAAAGGAACGAGAATAAACGGTTTTGAAATAGCACACCTAATATGTCACCCAGCCAGCAACGGGGTAAATACACGCATAAATTAAGTGCGAACCTGCCATTATCTAAAAGTGCAGGTGCCCTCGTGAAAGCGGTGAAAGTTTTAATCGGTGTTTATGTTAACTGTGTTCACTTCTCGCTTGAAGCCACTGAAGCAGGACAGTCGGTAGATGGTGACGATAGAGCAGCTAAAATTAGTCAAGTCCTGGTATGAGCCACATTATAGTATATTACATAACACATTATATCAGTTTTTATAGTAGATAAAAATAAAAAAATAAAATAATAATAATAATAATAATAATAATAATTTTAGTTTTAGTTTTAGTTTTAGTTTTAGTTTTAGTTTTAATTTTAGTTTTTTGTGTAATTCCTGTTATACTAATGTTGTGGTTTTTTTAAAGATATTAAAAGGATTAATAATATAAAAAAAAAAAATAAAAAAAAAATAAAAAAAAAATAAAATAATAATAATAATAATAATAATAACGACAATTTATAATGGCGCCGTAACGCGGCCATGCCGCTACAAGGGCGCCTAACTAGATCACATAACTATATGTGGTATGAGCCTTTATGTGCCTGCACACTTTACTGCCACGTGTAGGCTATATAGGCTAAAGCTTGGTGCAGGTTTTACGTGGCTTAGAATGAGACTGCTTTTTCTGGTTGTTCGCGAGCCAATGCGTGAATGAGTCGCTCTAGCCCAGCGGTTCTCAACCTTTTAAGTGCGACGACAAACCCTTCATGGGCGCAGCCACCCTATGGGACCCACGGGACGCGTCTCTCAACTTTTGAGAGGCTTGGGACGGTCCCCCGCCCAACTTTCGACGAACGGTCCCTCCCAACTTCCGACGAGAGGCCTGGGACGGTCCCTCCCAACTTTGCCACCGACTGCTGTTAATACCCATTTTAATATAGATTGGCACATTAAGAACGTAGCTTCTCAGCATGAAGGCTGAATCAAGAGCGTTTTAATCCTGCCTGTAATCCTACGTCTTACTGTTTTGTTACTGTGGTAACGCATGTCTACACAATGGGGGCAGACTTTTAGGGGACAACGGGAGACGGTCAGGGGTTGAACCTCACCATCCCTCTGGCATAGGTGCAACCACCCTATGGGACCCACGGGACGCGTCCGCCGACTTCTGAGAGACTTGGGACGGTCCCTCCCAACCTTTGCCACTGACTGCTACTTTGTTCTTTACTGTTTTGTTACCATGGTAACTCTGGGCGCAGACTTAGGGGTTGCGGCAGCGGGGACGGTCCCCTCCAAAGTTTGTGGTGGGGGACGCAGGTGCTTATATCCCTCCCCAAAATCATCATAATTTTTTGCAGTTTTAACCACTATTTATCCATAATTTTGTTAAGATGGCAGCTTAAAATGCTACTATAACGGCATGAAAATTTAAAAAATTACACAATGAGAGGAACATTTATTGAAGTCTTAAACCATGTGTTTATGAGAAAATATTTTGGGATGACGGCTTAAGAAATCTGAATATTTTTAAACAATGGAATGGACGCTTTTGAAGTCTAAAGCCACAACTATCAACACTGAAATGATTGAGCAATTTCATTCAAATGACAACCTAAAATGCTATAATTACAGTCTTTTAACGTAAAAAATGAAACAATGGCCAGAGGACATAAGTCTTAAAGCATGTCTTTCAGCAATTAAAATGAGAAATTTTTTGAGCTTAAGAAAGTCACCAAATTTTACAGCATGGAAATTTAAGAAAAAAATTAACAATTTGAGAAGGCTCTTTTGAAGTCTTTAACCACGACTATCAACACTGAAATGACGAGCAATTTCGTAAAAATGACAGCCTAAAATGCTGCAATTGCAGAGTGGAAATTCAAACAAATTTGGAGATTGGGAAAGGGTACACCCCTCCCCAAATCTTCCTCTGCTAAACGGCTCGCGCCTCGTCGATCCTCCTTCGGCCGTTCGTTCGTCCCCCAAAGCCAGCACCAAGTCTTCACCTATGGTCTACAGACTCTACAGTCTACACTGCCAGGAGATGAAAATGGACACATGTTTCTCATTCTTTAGTTCCGCTGTGTGTTGATTTATATGTGCATTTGAATCAATAGATAAGTTGGGTATTTGTTGCACGACTATAATTTTGGCATCATTTTACTGTTTCTAAGATAGATAGGCTTAGGTTTCTCTAATAATAAGCGTAACTTCTGTCCCTTTTCCGGTTAGACGGAAATGAACACTCATGATATTTATGTGTAGACCCAAAGATTTTAACAGGGAGGTTGCACAGGGAGGTTTTACCCTGTCAGAATCTTTGTGTAGACCTATTTTAAAATCAATGATTATTTGTTGCATGACTTCTGTCCCTTTTGGGTAGATCTAAGCTTTGCATCTCCAGAAACTTAGCCATCTTTGTAAGCAATGTCAACTGTCAATTCCTATGGCTCATTAAGTGATTGATTGACTGATTTAGATTTAGACTTTCACATAGGTACTTTAGGTAGTCCTACTTAGGTAGGTTTAGGTAGGTTTAGGTACTTTTATTCCGATACCATCGTTGCAAAATTTCAGGTAAACTGGAACCAAAGACGCACTCGATTTGGCATCAAATGCTCAAAATTGCGTCGGTTTCTGGGGCTCCGCACCAGACCCCGGTGGAGGAGCTTACTACGCTTCCCCATAGGCCTACCCCTAATCGTTACGGGCTTCTTGCCTTCGGCAATCGCGGCATCGCGCGTTTCGCGCTCGCTATTAAGAATTTTCATTTGGTCCCCTCCCCAACTTTTAGAACGTGGTTGCGCCTATGGAACTCTGGGAACATTTCAAAAACGAAATTGGTTGTTGCCCCTTCGCTGCATCTTTGTTACTTTTGTCCATTGTTATGCATTTTCACCTCATAATTCGAAAACTGCTTTTAGGCATTAATATCATGAGCTTTTTGCCTCTTGCGATTCTGAGAGCAGTTCGAAGTTTAAGTCTTCTAACTCTATTCAGCAGTGGAAGAGATTTTGGGATGGGAGTAAGCACCACTCCCCATTGTCGAAATTTTTGCTTTTCGCACTGCAATGGTAGCTGACATTCTAGTGCAATTGTTCATCATATAAGTGCTGATAGTCGTAGTTTAAAAAGTCTCCCAATTGCTTAAGTTTGTCCCCCCACTGCAATGGTCGCATGTTAAGCTGTCATCTGAAGAAAATTTCCCGTAATTTCAGTGCTGAAAGACCTGGTTTAAGACTTCAATAAATGTTACCGTCCCATTATTTAATTTTTTTAATATCCACGCTGCAACTACCGCATTTTTTAAAGCTGTCATCTTTAAAAAATGCTCATTTTTTCAAAGATGATAGTCATGGTCTAACACTTTAGATTTGCGTGCTTTAACTGTAACATTTTAAGTTGACATCTTAACAAAGCTAATCATGATTTCAGTGTTCAGAGACGTGGCTTAGGACTTCAATAAACATACCTTACCCATTGTTTAAAATCTTTTAAATTTGCACACTGTAATGATAGTTAGTCGCAAAAATCACAAATCGCTCAAACAGCCTACTCCTTTTTTAAGCTGTGACTGGGCTAGGAGCGCCTCTGACGAAGCGTTAAATAATATCTCGTAGGCCTAATGAATGAGTGAATGGTAGCACTTTAAAAGCTGTCGTCTTAACAAAATTAGACTACTCGTGATTTCAGTGCTCAGAAACGTGGTTTAAGACTTCATTAATTTCCCCTTTCCCATTGCCAACGTTTTTTAACTTTTGCGCAAGTTAAAGAAGTATTTAAAGCTGGCATCTTACAAAAATTGCTCGTTATGGATATACAGCGGATAACACAATAGAAATTTATAATGATATTAATGAAATATTGGGGGATACAAGCAGTTCTGTCCCCCACAATAAATATCCAGGGGACCGTCCCTCTCTCACCCCAGTCTCCGTCCACACATATGCCTCACTAACTGACAACATAGATTCGAATTCTTTGAGCAAACCAAATATTGTTTCATTTTTTAGGAGAATGGTAAAAGGAGAATTTGCATTTGAAAACTAAAATGGCAAAAATGATCGAAACACTCGTAGCAAAAGTATAAGTAGGCTAAAATTTATTTTAGGTTGTTTTAGTGTAGTGGATAGCGTTGAAATTTTTATTTGACCTGCATCTTTTTACTTAGTTCCGGAGGGTACACACAACACCTGGCAACATGGGCGGAGTTTATCAGGGGCTAGGGGGGCTAAGCCCCCCTCAAGAAGACCCAGAGTCATTTTTACCGTGTATATTGTATCTTTTCTCTGGTCTAGCCCCTGCACGCGAAACATACAAACGACTAAAAAAGGGTCATCAACTTTCTTGGTCGGGAAATTTGTTTATTTGGCCTTTGGCCGAAATTTGAGACCGATGACTAAAAAAAATCGTTAGGCGAACCCACCGTGGCGACTCACAGGCTGAGAACCGCTGCTCCAGCCATTTAGCCTAGTTCTGAGTGAATGAGCCATGATACCCTCTACTCTGAAGCCCTGTGGTACTATAGGCCTCGCAGCTCTGCCTTGCTTTTGCCAATCGACCCACTTTCATTCATCTCCGCCGCCTTTAGTAAATTTAGTGTCTCGCTACTGATATTCCAACGGTGCGGTCAGAGTGGTATGAAGCGTGGCTCTTTTCAAGTTTTCATGTCAGGCCTCAATTCTAATTCTTTTCAATAAAACAGATCTATTTTTTATAATAGAGCGTCACGCGGGGTTACGTCGCGTTGACCAAATCTTGTCTTATGTTTTCGAAGTTCGATCGCAATTTTCAATTTCGAAGGCAGTTGCAACGTTAAACATGCAACAAGAATCCACGTGCTTTGGTCGTAGAATATTTCGCGTGCCTTGTTCATGGAATAGGCTACCATATGTCACGTGCATGCTTTGTCCATACAACGTGTAAGCAGATAGGCTATAGGCAGTGGCGTAGGCAAGGGGGGGTTTCGGGGGTCAAACCCCCCCCCCCCATTGGCTCCGAAAAAAAGGTTTTTTAAGGTTATTTTTCTGTTTAAGTAAGAAAAAATAGCAAAAAACAGGGTTTCCGGCCATAAAACCCCCCCATGAAAAATTCCTGGCTACGCCACTGGCTATAGGTCTACGATGGAGGTTAATGTTGCGCTCAGGAAATATCAAGCCAATCTGTTGGACTCTCGAGTTAACTCCACGAGATAAGAAGAGAAACAAAACAGAAAATGGTTTTTTTCGGTCGATATTCAAGTTAGAAGTGGGTAGGCCTATCATTGAAACGGAATCTATCGCCGTAAAGAAAGAAATTACGGTTCAGGTAATCACACTTCTATAATTTGTTATCAACTTAATTATCGTTATTATTATTATTATGAACATTTCAAAGTATAACTTGTTAGAACATTCCTACTTACGTACCCTCAAATTGTAGGTTCTCGATACATCCCGCCCCGAAGTACAATGTATGAGATCTTCTGTTATGCGTAGTCTTTTGGGTGAGCCTCGATTAATTTTAGCACGATCGTGGGATCTCGTGTATGCATTCCGTGTTGCTCACGCCACGTTAGCCCAGTTAGCTACCTTGGTAAGAGAGCTGGCGGCCGCGCGTCTGTGGAAGAGAGCGTGAGGGTCGCGGTTCGAATCCTGAAGGTGGCTATCTCAGAGATTCAAAATCTCTGGCTAGCACGATCCGTCCACGGGGACCTAAAATGGCGTGGCGTCCATTCAAACGGGCGAGCGGTGGTGAAGGATCAAACCCTCAGGGTCGAGGCCATAGACAGCCGCTATATACAAATCCGATTACATTACATACATGAAACACAGTGTGGAATCGACTACCGTATATCAACTCATATATCTGTTGCTCAATATAGTTTTCTTAATCCAAGAAATGCATCGAAACTTCTCATTGGCCCACGAACATCATGGACAAATTGGACATGCCAGTGCTCTTCATCTTCCTCGGGCGATTAATATCTCGCCTCCGATTCGCATTTCTATGTGACTAAGGCCTAACGTGCGTTAAAAATGTTTGTAATAGTAATGGTAACAATAATAATATTTTTACTAATAACCTCGGCCAGATGCACTGACTGGCGGAGGATGTCCGTAATAATATTATTATTGTTGCTATATCACTATTACAGACATTTTTAAAACGGTGCACGACCTTTTTCAGCGTTTGTCAATTTGCATGCAATGTTTTAACGCCGTGATATTAATTTTAGAGGCTCTACGTTTGAGAACGAAAACGCATAGGCTAGCCTGTGGTCGCTCTTTTAAATTACGAAGTTTACCCAGGTTTTTGATGACTTCTACAACGTAAAATATCAACAGATGTCGCCCCGAAATTCGGTGAACATTCAGAAGATCAGAGAGAGAGAGAGAGAGAGAGAGAGAGAGAGAGAGAGAGAGAGAGAGAGAGAGAGAGAGAGAGAGAGAGAGAGAGAGAGAGAGAGAGAGAGAGAGAGAGAGAGACAGACAGACAGACAGACAGACAGACAGACAGACTCTATAGAGTCCGTCAATCGGTTGTCTCCGAATGTGTTTTTGTCGTTGTCAAGGCGCCCTTGTAGTAGCATGGCTGCGTTATGGCGCCATAGAAATTGTCGTCATCATTACAGAGACAGACAGACGGACAGAGGCAAGCAAAGAGAGACAGAGGCTGAGACAAACAAAGAGAGAGAGAGCGTAAATGAGCGAAAGAGTGAATGAATGGATTTGGTAGGTAGGTATGTAGGTAGGTATGTAGGTAGGTAGGTAGGCAGGTAGGTAGGTAGGTAGGTAGGTAGGTAGGTAGGTAGGTAGGTAGGTGGGATGACAACGCCTCAGATTCACACTTTGGTGTGACCTTGCGCGCGTAATAAATTTATGTAATAATAATAATAGGTAGGTAGGTAGGTAGGTAGGTAGGCAAGTAGGTAGGTAAGTGGGTAGGCACCTGCGTTATGTGTGAGAGTGTGTGTGTGTGTGTGTGTGTGTTTGCGTGTTTGTGCGAATGTGTGTGTGTGTGTGTGTGTGCAACTGTGCATGTGTGTGTGTGCGTGTGCGTGTTTGTGTGTGTGTGTGTGTTTGTGTGTGTGTGCGCGTGTGTGCGAAGCGCGTGTGCAGGCGTGGCCTCGTGTGTATACTCACGTGCCACCGATATCTTGGACAATGTGAAAACAAGACAAGAATTCTTACAGTAGAAAAGAACCGTTTGTTGACATGAACGGTATTATACACGTCGTTGCTGCTTGAATAGGGCGACATGGGACGATGGTGCGAAGTATACCATGTCCTACTAGTTTATTGTCGGGTATCAGCGTTGATAAAATCAAATAAACATGTTTGATGTTCATCGTCACCATCGTCATCGTCGTCGTCGTCGTCATCATCATCATCATCATCATCGTCATCGTCGTCGTCATCATTATCATCATTATCATTATCGTCATTATCATCATCATCATCATCATCATCATCATCATCATCATCATCATCATCGTCGTCGTCGTCGTCGTCGTCGTTGTCATCATCATCATCGTTATCATCATTATAATCATCATTATTATCATCATCATCATCGTCATCGTTATCATCATTATGTTGCAGTAGTGGTCCGATGAGTGGAGTTCAACTGTCATATTAGCCTAACAACTACTCCATCCTCTTCGATCTTGCTTTTATGGTTTCTTGCAATTGAACATTCCTATAACATAATATTCTCAAGCTGTATGTATATAGTCTACTCAGAAGCGCTGCTGTGCCAGCCTGCATAATGTTAATGTCCTCACCTCACGAGCATGCTACATTAGTTACACAGCGGTAGCCACGAAAAATTTCACGTTGTTTAGCACTTCTGGGTCTAGCAATGGCCATGGTCGCAAATAACACTGGACAACAAATTTTTACAAAAGTCATGTTACTGAAATGAAATTAGTCAGTTCTTATCAATTTTTATGTGCTGAACACGAATATGACAGTGAAATTGCTTAATTGGCTCTAGTTTTTTTGTAATCTCAAATGAAGTAATTTTATATCGCACAATGCATTCCAATAGTGATACACTTACGGTTAATATTTGTAAAAAACCAGGTCATAGACTAGTTCTTAGATTTTTTCCCCTGTCTCTTGTACAGCTGTTCGGGAGCATCTCTGCGGAGTGTCCAGCAGTAGTCAGCCAACATTGTAGTGGACCATTTTCCCTGGTACCTTTGCTCCATTGTTGCGATATCTTGATGAAAGCGTTCGCCATGTTCGTCACTAACCATACCACAGTTGTCAGGGAAGAAATCCAGATGGGAGTGAAGGAAATGCATCTTCAGCGACATATTGCAGCGAAATTTCTGGTACTGCCATGGGCGGAGACCTAGGGGGGACAGGGGGGACGGTCCCCCCAATGAAAGTGTTGGGGGGGACGGCCCATGCATTTGTCCCCCCAATGTTTGAGCGTCAAGACTTTTTGGGGCGGTGAAAATAGAAATATTTCGGCGAGATTTGGCCGGGATGACTAAAAAAAAAAAAAAAAAGGTCATCAACTTTTTTTGGCGGCGGAAACAAATTTTTATATTTTTTTTCCAGATTTCGCCGGTCATCGGAAATTTTTCGAAAATCTCGCGTCTTTCCGTCCCCCCCCCCCCCCAATTCTCGGCCCAGGTCTCCGCCTATGGGTACTGCTTGAGCATGTCTTCTACTAGTTCCTTGTAGTTTTCTGCCCTGACATTCCCCACAAAGTCTGTAGACACTAGACGAAAAGCAGTCCATGCTTGTTTCGCATCACCCTCCAGCAAGTTGTTGAAGCGGTCATCTTTGAAAAGTTCTCTAATCTGAGGACCCACGGAAACTCCCTCTTTAATCTTTGCTTCTCTGAGTCGAGGGAATTTTTCATGCAGGTATCGGAAAGCTGGCGAAGTGCGGTCCGTGGCTTTCACGAAGTTCTTCACCAAACCTAGTTTGATGTGAAGGGGTGGTAGTAGGATTTTGTGAGCCTCGACCAGAGCTGGGTGCTGGATATTCTTATGTCCAACTGCCATGTTTTGTCTGGGAGTCCATTCCTTCCGCACGTAGTGCAACTCTCTTGCACGACTATCACACTCACACAAGAAACATATATTTTGTATATCCTTGCTGCAGTCCCATTAAAATGGCAACTATAAATCACCGCACAGGTGCCATTTGTACTTGTTATAGTCAATGTAATGCAGTAGCTGTTTTAGGTTATCGTATGTCTCTTTCACATGGACAGCATGCGCTAATGGAATAGATGGAAGACGGTTTCCATTGTGCAAAAGCACAGCCTTAAGACTCAGTGTCGAAGAGTCTACAAATAGTCTCCATTCTTGTGGGTCATGAGTGATCTGTAAGGCATTCATGAGGTCGTCAATATTGGAACAGAATACCAGATTACCTTCCTTCATGAAGAAAGGTTCCAACTGCTGATGGCGCTTTCTATATGAAGTGATTGTGACATCTTCTTCTAGAAGATTCCATTGTTGGAGTCTTAATCCTAGCAACTCTGCCTTGTTTTTGGATAAGTCCAAATCACGAACAAGGTCATTTAGTTCTTCCTGTGTTATTCTGTGTGGGGTTGATGATGCAACACAGTGAAAATCGGGATCACTGCACGCTGACGGACCAGGAGAAGAACATGTCGGCTCACCCTTGTCCTCATCAGATGAATCAACGAAAATATATTCTGCTGGAGGTTCTGGAATAGGAAGTCCATCACCATGTGGAACTGGTCTCAATGCAGACGGAATGTTTGGGTAGACTATTGTCGACTTCTTTTGCTTCGTTATTCCACCGGAAAGAGGAGGAACCAAGCAGAAGTAACAGTCATCTAAGTGGTTGCTTTGCTCTCTCCACACCATTGGAACTGCAAACGGCATTGATGGTCTTTTGCCATTCAACCACTGTGAAAGCTGTGTTGTAGGCTACATGTAGCACAGCATATATGCGGGGCCCATGGCTTGTCTTGGTCACCAACATTGCATCCGAAGTAAGCATGATATGCCTTCTTGACTTATTTACGATATTGTCGCAGTTCTACTGCATAAATTTACATGGTGAAACATAAGAAATGAACTATATGAAATATTTTCAAAACGAGAGCCAATAAAAACTTTTTATGGTTATATTCGTGTTCAGCACACCAAGATGCTACACATTAGGGCCTTTTCCAGTCAGTAACGATTTCTATGTTGACCAGTGTAAGCGGATGATTATCAGTTTTTTTAATTCATAAATTGTTATATCGGATTGGGTTGTACTCGCAAACCACATAAAATACGTCTTTAATAATTTGGCAGAGCAATGCGACGGACTCCCGTCGGCAGCCATTGGGTTGGAAACGCCCATCTACTTGTGAGCTGGCGATATAATATATTTAAATTTGCGATTATAATCACTGTATAATAATTAAGTTCGTGTCCATATAATTTTATGTGTATGGCTTTGCTGATTTGCGCATTTAAGAGCGTCTACTTGGGAGTCCTCGCACAGAGGCAATAGGGGGGCAATTTCTACCCCAACCCCTTGAAAATTGACACCTAATTTTTAGACTTCTCCGTTTTGCACGCTGGAAAATATATATCATTGCCCGGAATCACTAACGATATCGAATTATACACAAAGGGCGACTAATACATGGAAATTTATAAGTCACTATGAAAAATACCCCCCATGTTCTTTGGATTTTTCAAGATCTTGCTAAGAATTTAAACATGTTGCATTGTGTTTCGCTCCAACGTGTTGCAAACATGTTGCATTGTGTTTCGCCCCAACATGTTGCAAACATGTTGCAGACATGTTGCAATTGTGTTTCGCCCCAACATGTTGCAAACATGTCGCATTGTGTTTCGCCCTTCCTGCAAAACATTTGCTGGCGCCCATCGGCGTTTCATAGGCGTTGTATGCATAGGTAAGGCAATGAACTCGACCAAATAAAGGTTTGGTTTTTTTTGGAAAGAGTCAACGAGATCATCAAAACTGTACTAAATTGTATACAGAAACTTCCATAGGCGCCGCCTCGTCTCGTTCCTGGATACGAAGCCGTTGACCGACACGCAGACAGGCAGACAGACACGCAGACAAGCAGACAGACACGCAGACAGGCACGCAAACAGGCACGCAAACAGGCAGACAGAACGTCAGAATTTCAGGGCTTCGTGTTTCGCCTGCAGAGACGATCCTCAGCCGATTTGCGGTCGTGGAGGAACGCAGGCAGTTTAATGGTCATCATCCAGTGACTGATGCCAACCGGCAGAAAAACAACAACCATAATTTATTATTGGTTTTTCACGTGTCCAGTCCACCTCTACATACTACAGATGAGGAAGAGAGGGTGAGTGGTTGGGAGGGAGACTGAGTGAAGGAAGAGCTAAAGAAGTAGGGGGTGTAGATAGAAAAGCAGCGAGGAGAACAGTACTGAGCATGCGAGAGGCACAGAGAGACAGAAAGACGGTTAGAGATAAAGAGAGATCTGTCTAGGCTAGAGGCAGTTATAGAGAGAAGGTGAGAGAGAGAGAGAGAGAGAGAGAGAGAGAGAGAGAGAGAGAGAGAGAGAGAGAGAGAGAGAGAGAGAGTGTGTGTGTGTGTGTGAGTGAGTGAGTGAGTGAGTGAGTGAGTGAGTGAGTGAGTGAGTGAGTGAGAAGGTGAAAGAGAGAAGGTGGGAGAGACAGAGACAGAGAGACAGACACAGACAGAGACAGACACAGAGAGACAGAGAAAGAGGCAGATAGAGAGACAGAGAGAGACAGAGAATGAGAGAAAATGAGAGAGCTGGCATCTTTACAAAGTGCAGACCAAGCGTATAGCATTACCACAGCCTGCGTCGGAATCGTCAATGTTAATTAAGTTAGAACTGCATGCGGTCCTTTACCAGCTGCTCATTATGAGTAACTAGCAAGAGAGAGAGAGAGAGAGAGAGAGAGAGAGAGAGAGAGAGAGAGAGAGAGAGAGAGAGAGAGAGAGAGAGAGAGAGACAGACAGACAGACAGACAGACAGAAACAGAAAGAGAGAGGCAGACAGACAAACAGACAGAGAATGAGAAACTGAGAGAGAGAGAGATGGTCCGACGGACATAGAAATCTTTGGCAGACAGAGGCATAGACAGAGACAGAGACTGAGACAGAGACAGACAGAAAGACAGACAGACAGGCAGAGAGAGAATTAGAGAATGAGATAGGTGGACGAACGGACATAGAAATCTTCGACAGACATAGACAAAGACAAAGACAGAGACAGAAAGACAGACAGACAGACAGAAGACAGAGACGCCAAACCATCTGCTGCAATGAGGCTAATTGACTGTCAACCGTCTTCCAGGATGCAATAAAAACCAGCAAAATGTAATTGCATATTATATATGGTCGTCTTCTTGCGGAAAATATGCACCAGAAGAATTTCGTTTTTTCCGATCGTTAAACTTTCAATCGTGTGTTCTTCTAGCCATAAAACCAACGCAAACTGCTCCTCAAATTATGAGCAATAGCCTACAGAGACTTCCATGCAGAGTCTAGGTTGCTGCTGCTTCAAATCGGTTCGCTGAAGAAGATTGTTCCGTTTACCGTACATATTTTGTAGAACGCGAAAAGGTGAGACAACTTTTAAAGCAGCGTTTATAAAACTATAGACCGTGACCTCAAAGTAGGACGCGAAGCATTTCAAGTAGGCCTATTATTATAGGTCGCTATATTTCTTGGAAATATTTTTGTTTTCGTAATTAATTCGTAAATTCTAAAAAAATCACGTTTTGGAGAGCGGAGAAACAACAGTCATTCTTTCATTGCAATAAATTATTGTATACACAGGTTTTTTTCTTACGTTTCATCTTAGTGTTTTAAACGCTGTCCTGAAATCAGCATATTCCATGCTAATTTACGAAATAAATTTTAGTACACGATGCTTAATTTTAATAAGTGGTTCTATTCTGCTCGAGGCGGCCAAGATATTTAGATGTGGGTCCCGACACAGAGAAGTTTGGAAACCACTGTTTCAAAGGATCCTCTTGCCAGAAAAATCTTCGTTCCCGACACACAGAAGTTTGGGAACCACTGTTTCAAAGGATCCTCTTGCCAGAGAAATCTTCGTTCCCGACACAGAGAAGTTTGGGAACCACTGTTTCATAGGATCCTCTTGCCAGGGAAAACTTCGTTCCCGACACAGAGAAGTTTGGGAACCACTGTTTCAAAGGATCCTCTTGCCAGAGAAATCTTCGTTCACGACACACAGAAGTTTGGGAACCACTGTTTCAAAGGATCCTCTTGCCAGAGAAATCTTCGTTCCCGACACACAGAAGTTTGGAAACCACTGTTTCAAAGGATCCTTTTGCCAGATAAATCTTCGTTCCCGACACACAGAAGTCTGGGAATCACTGTTTCAAAGAATCCTCTTGCCAGAGAAATCTTCGTTCCCGACACAGAGAAGTTAGGAAACCACTGTTTCAAAGGATCCTCTTGCCAGAGAAATCTTCGTTCCCGACACAGAGAAGTTTGGGAACCACTGTTTCAAAGAATCTGTTTGCCAGAGAAATCTTCGTTTCCGACACAGAGAAGGTTGGGAACCACTGTTTCAAAGGATCCTCTTGCCAGATAAATCTTAGTTCCCGACAAAGAGAAGTTTGGGAACCACTGTTTCAAAGGATCCTCTTGCCAGAGAAATCTTCGTTCCCGATAAAGAGAAGTTTGGGAACCACTGTTTCAAAGGATCCTCTTGCCAGAGAAATCTTCGTTCCCGATAAAGAGAAGTTTGGGAACCACTGTTTCATAGGATCCTCTTGCCAGAGAAATCTTCGTTCCGACAACTCTTTGCGTTAGAAATGAATAACTGATTGACACCAACAACTCTTTGTGTTAGAAATGAAAAACTGAATGACACCAACAACTCTTGCGTTAGAAATGAATAACTGAATGACACCAACAACTCCTTGCGTTAGAATTCACTTAGAAATGAATAACTGAATGACACCAACAAGTCTTTAGTGTGCATCTGAATGACAGTAGCCAGTCCTATAATGGTGACGGCATTAACAAGTTGACACAGCGAAAAAAACCTGAACGACTAAGCATGATCATTTGGATCAATTAAATAAACAGACCAATTGCACAGCGGGGGATTTTTGTCCGGGTGAGGTAACATCCTACGTAATATTGGCTTTTGTCAGGAGGTGCAATGGCCGAGCCCTCCGACGGGGATAATGACCGGGGTGACAATGTCCTACAACAAGTTTTAACACAAAAAACACATGCCCATACAACGGCGTCTGTGTCATAATAGACTTATTTTTAAAACAGATTTCTAAGCTCGTGCCACCGCTTAGCGTGCACCCGGCCAACCGTTGTCATTCATCCCTCACTCTGACAACGGACATACAATGCAGGCCTGCGAGTTTCTAGTGACTACATCTGGCGACGAATTCAGCGAAGTGTGACCGTGTCATTGATGCTACGCTGACTTTGGAATCTGCTCAAATAAGCCTATTGTGCATTGCTGCACGTTTACTTTATGGCCGCTTCATTACTCGATATCCTATTCTCTTAACCGTCGATGTGCGATGCTCAGCTCCGAGTCTCAACAAACATATGAACAAACAAGTAAACCAGCGATGAAATATACGTGTATTCAGAGTCGATATATACTGTATATATATATATATCGGCCTACATATTGTATATGTACAGAGCCCTATTTGATTATCTCGATGTATAGTTAGCCCACATAATGGAAATGTGACCTGGGGCAGTTGTCTTGCTGGGTCTTATAATATTAAATGACCTACCTTAGGGTGTTAGGAACGCTGCCGTTGGGTTCACTTGCTTAGGACTCCGATGGACGACTTCAATTATTGTTGACTTTGTGGTCTAGTTCAATCACACATTATCTGCTTCACTGGGTATGTGTGTCATCGAATGCTGGTCCAGATAGTATGCGACGCGTTCTTTTGGTCCAGTAGTACAGGTGTACTGGTACTACAGGTGTACTGGTGAACATGCTGTTCTTATTAGAGTCGTTCTCGTATCGGGCATGGATGTACCTGAGTTTGTCGGATATCACTATAAGAGGTTTGTAAACGTTTACCTACCATGTAACTCTGCATTTTGTTTACGATGTTACAGAAATTGTCGTGATTGAAGCGGAAAATTTGTTGTATGTAAGGCGCTCTTAAAACGATCGCCATAAAAGGGAATGGAAGGCTGAATTGAACGTACGAGGTAGAGGTATCAGGTTTTTTTTTAACGTGCAGTTCTACACAAAACGTGCAGATGTAAATGAATTTGTGCAGTTGCAAAAGCAGTTCTGTGCAGTGAAAATCATAAGAAACAGGCAGTTGCAGTCGGTTCACAACGGAAGAACGAAGGACCTTGCAGTGAAAAATGAGCAGGAAGGCGAAATAAAACAATTTTTAAGTGGACAACTTTTTAAAAAAGGTCACCAGGTTGTTGTGTGCGGCAACTTGCAACGTTTTCTGGGAAAACTTGGGACACATTTCAGAGAAACGCCGAAAAACAGTTCAGAAACGACGACAAACAAAGCCACGCTAGAAAAACTTAATGGTCGTGCGGTTCTACAAATTTCTTTTTTAAAAGCCCTGAGCCGCTGAGCGGTATCGATCTATTTTCATTCTTGGATACCCTACGGGGCCATAGAAATTGCCATATATATTATTCTCATTTTTTGCCCTGAAGTAGGCTACTTCATCCCCCCTCCATAGACTTAGAGATTATTGCTATTTCTGGAATAAATCGTCTTCAGGCCATGAGGTATTTTGATTTTTCCCCCCAGGTATTTAGGATCCCTCAAGGGACTTCGCTCTTAACACCTGCTATAAAACCAGTCAGAACTGGGCCTATTCGTCTGCTTCAAGACTTGCCAAAGTATCCCTGAAAGCTAGCGAGTTATTATTGTTATTTTTATTATTATTATTATTATTATTATTTTTATTAATTCGGATTTTCATTATTTGCTTTTGTTTGTCTGCTGCAATGTAAATGTACGTATGAGTTAACATCGTTTTACTGTTTCAGCGTTATTTTAATTAATGCAATTCATTTTCAGCACGGGGTTAAAGTGTGGCTATAGACGCTCATGGATGGCGTCCGCGCAGTTATTTTCAAATCTGCTGGTGCCGTCTTGCCACTCATTAGAACTGCACTAACTGGAAAGATAAGGAACGCCCATGCACTTCTATTCCTATACAATTACAAGCACTGCTTTGCAGCACGTGCTTAAAGTGTGTCTAGACGCTTATGGGCGCTTTTAATTCGCAAAGTTCATAAGTAGGCCTATATCACAGAAGATCAGTGCTTAAAGGTTCCTGGACGCCCCTTACCTTCCCAAAAGAAGTGCCTGGACGCCCCTTACCTTTCCAGGCTGTGCTAGCCAATAAGTGGCAGGACGGCGTTCAACTTTTAAAATAGGCGCATGGACGCCGTCCATGACCGTCCAGCCACACTTTAAGCTCTGCAGAAGATGAGCAACGGGAAAGACGAACGGGTAGAGGTAAATGTTCAGTGATGATTATCGTGTTTATTGACTCAAGCTGACAGATCACAGTAAGAACGCGTGCATTTGCAGGGACAGGTGATCATAAGTTGCACTATAATCGATTTTTATAACGGTAGCTACAGCAGCCCATTAGGCGGCCATCACGCCCTATGGCATCTTCATTTGATGGAGGCCAAAAACTAATGGACTATAATAGGATATGGAGGCTGAATCAACCTTACGGAGTTAGCGGTATCTTTTGTTTGTTACATGTTTAACGACACTGCCATATCAAAGATGATTGTGTCGCCCTCCTCCTTTATCCAGACCTGGGACTGGCACTGGCAGAGAACAGCCAGTAGCGGTATCGATCCCGATTCATTCTTGGAAGTTCTGCTCCACGTTTTAGCGTGTTACCCTTCTTCAACGACCGTTCCCTCTATGCATGATTGAGCAGACATCGAACTGGGCACGGTAACCGGTCGCCTTTGGTACACTCTCGTCAAAGCTGTTGAGTTTATTGTCAAGTAGGCGTGGACAGTTAAAAAATTATACAATCGCTCTTCAAAAGCAAGCTTTGTAAACCTACTATAGTCTAAATTGCTTATGTTAGAGCGCTGAATTGACAATCGACCTATAGGCCTACCTGTCCAGTGTGTCCACTACCCCTGGACTTCAAAGCAGGCTTGTTGCTGCTTAACGACACTGTCATTTCAGAGATGACAAGGGTCGCCCTCCGCCTTTATCCAGGCTTCGCGGAGTTCGGGTTTCAAAGCAGAACGTAGGCTGAATTTGTGCATTAGGATATTTCACGCACTGAGGAGCACTGTAGCACCCTTCCGAGTCAATGAACGTAGGCCTTAAGGTCACGCAAATATTCGCGGCCCTTTCACAAGTGGGTCAGTCAGCTGCGTGTCGGGGGTCTTTGCACTGCTATGTTTAGGCTTGGGCGAATAAAGTCTCCCATTCAAATTCCAAAGACGGTGACTTCATCGGTGATTTCTGATGCAGTCGTGAACAGGTGAATGACCCCATTAATATTCTATAGATACTATTCTATAGCTATAAACAGCTGAGAAGCAATTTTACGACCCAGTAAAAATTTATGATGCCCTGTTGCTCGGTGTTACCAGATGAATTTTTCTTACTGCTAATAGAATTGGAAGATACTGCTAATAGAATTGGAAGATATTGTTGATACAATTTTAGCAGATACTGCTAATAGAATTGGAAGATATTGTTGATACAATTTTAGAAGATACTGCTAATAGAATTGGGATAGGCCCTATAGGCCTACTGCTAATAGAATTGGAAGATACTGCCAACAGAATATTATTGGAAGATACTGCTAATAGAATTGGAAGATACTGCTAATAGAATTGAAAGATATTGTTGATACAATTTTAGAATATATACTGCTAATAGAATTGGGATACTGCTAATAGAATTGGAAGATACTGTCAATAGAATGGGAAGATGACTTGATAAGCTGTATCCGCTTCTTCTCATTGAACGGGTCTCTACTATAGATATATTGAGAAACTATTTGGAGGCATTGTGTATTTTATGTAGTATCAAAGTTGACATTGTGCTGGAAATTTGCTTAGTTCTTGCCTGCCGCCAGAAGCGCTTCGGCAGTTCCATGGTTGTTGCCTGCTGCGAGATGCACGTCAGGTGTAGTTCAGTACAAAGTTAGTTAGTTGATTCGACATACTGGATCTTCGCGAACAAAAGGCGCTTTATTCTTTCGGAGCTTGCCACTGCTTTGGTAGTTACAATAGTTGGTTGTAGGACATTAGCCCCCCTGGACATTATCCCCCCCGGACATGATCCCCCCCGGACATTAGCCCCCCCGGACATATTCCCCCCCGATTTTGCGTAGGACATTAGCCCCCCCGAACAAAGTCCCCCCCTATGTGTAAATCGTAGAATAATGCCGTAACCGATAAGACTTGTCACTGGCATTTACATGCAAACGAAAGTACTTAGTGTCATTTAGGTCCTAATTGTATAAATATAGGCCTAGACTTAGATTTGAAATGAACCAATGGGAATTATATGTAGGGCATATACAGTCTATTTGTTTAGTGTCTTGCAGCAAAGGTTTGTTAACGTCAGTTAGGCTATGCCTGTGCTTCGTAGACTTAGACTATTAGAGTTGTTTCCATTCAAAATTAGATTCAATACATTAGAGAAATGAACGAATGGGAATCGTATACAGTAGCCTAAGTAGGCCTACTTGTTAGTGTCAGTTATGGCTACAACGACATTTACGTATGAGCTTCGTAGACTTCATAGCGTCGTTTCAGACCTTTAAACTGTCTTATAATATACGTATTAAACCTTCAATTAACTTAACATATTCCTACAGGATGTTAAACTAATGTGTAATGTATAGATATTCAATTAACATAGGCCCATTAATTGCATTTTGTGCATCACTTTTAGGTAATGATATCATATACTGGGGGGGGGGATAATGTCCTACCCCGGGGGGGATAATGTCCGGGGGGGCTAATGTCCGGGGGGGATAATGTCCGGGGGGGATAATGTCCAGGGGGGCTAATGTCCGTTTACCACAATAGTTAGCATGTAGGACGCGAAGTGCATCCGTGAGTTCATCTGTTTTTGTTCTCGAAGTTGTTCATGATAAGAAAACTAGTGCTGTTCTAATAATGTCTCAATTTTAGTTTTAGTTTACGTTTTGATTGTAAGTCTTAATGTTTAGTTTTAGTTTCACTTTTAATTGTTGCTGAATATTAGTTTTAGTTTTCGTTTTAGTTTTTATGGACCAATTTTAGTTTCAGTTTTAGTTTTAGTAATGCAATTTTAGTTTTAGTAACTAGGGATTCACTTGTTAGAAATTAATGTCATTTAATTTTTTTGAAGAACCTAAATTAATACAAAGCAAAACAAGGAAGTGTTGAATCAAAAAATGAGTATGTGAAATGTTATTTGCTTTTAATCTGTGCAATTAATACCTCAGCATATAGTTAAATATTGTTTGTGAGTTAATATAATTATAACAGAGTTATTTAGGCCCTAGTTGCTCACAACGGGACAGTTAGTTAAAATTAGCCTACGCATAAACCCAGATCATAATATATTATAATGCTTTTTCAGCTCATTTACTAAAGGCTATTATTTAAAGTCTTTTGTGAAACTACTACATGTGAAAATAGTGCATGCATTACCTTTGAAGCTGACCAAGAAAAATGTTGAAGAAAATCTTGTCGACACACTTGGTAGTAGCCTGTTGTTTTACTTTCTAACACCTTTTAAGTTCCTCGAAAAATTCAGCGTACACCAGCTTGTACGCTGGTGACAAGTGGACTTTCATGTTGGTGGCATTTTTCCCTTTAAGAATTTTTTCGCAGGGCTTGATTGACCCAGCCCCTCTGGCCACCAGTCACTTGAAACTCAGCACCAAACATTGCGGCATAAAGCTGAAATAGGCATGTTATAGGCTAGTTAAAGTAATCCCCAAAAGGACTTCCTTTACACATTCAGTCGACCACTGCTATGCGTCACGAGGACTTGTCGCAGTTAAATACAACAGCTTTGTCAAATTTGAAAAAATGAAAATAATATTAGCAGGTGTAGATAAACAAAGCAGGAACATCTCCTTGCCAGTCTGGCAGCCTCGTTCCTCCCGTGTGTCTTAGAAATTTGGTACGCCATTTGCATAATACGAATAAACAGGGCAATTAAGGTAAAATTACGAAAAAGTTATTTAGTTTTCGTTTGACCAGTTATCGTTTTAGTTTTCGTTTGATCAATTTTCGTTTAGTTTTCGTTTTGATTGCTGTAAATTTCGTTTTAGTTTTAGTTTTCGTTGTCAGCGCATTTTAGTTTCAGTTTTCGTTAACGAAAAACGTTTCATTTTCGTTAATTACCATTTTCGTTTTCGTTTTCGTCGACGAAAACAACACTAAAGAAAATACGTTGGCTCTATAGAACAGGCGGTGTCTTCTCTTGTCCTACCATCCGATATTACTGTTCACACGAGCAACGAAGACATCTACAAGTGAGATTCTCATAAACGAGAGGCCGAGATCGACCCGTGAGAAGAGCTAGAACGGAATTCGGATTGCGAAATCCTGAGCTGAAGAACGGGTGAGTCCGTCCGGGGAACGCCCGACTACGATATTTCAACGAGCAGAGGGGAACCCGTTACAGACTTAGTTGTATACAGCATTGACTATAATGTATACTGTATGCAGTATACATTAATAGTCCCAATCACGTTCAAAATATTGAACTTTAGAGATGGGCTTGGCACAAATGCCAATTTCCAAACCGAATGGCACTTAGAAATAATTATCATTTATACAAACTTAGAATAATAATGGACCAAGATTTGATCCTTAGGGGACCCGCATAGCATAGAGGCCATTCTGGACCCTATTTCTGTGAGAGCAATTATATGAAATAAACTTTTTTTAAATATAAATTCATAAGCTAACGTGGCTTCTATTATAGCAACGAATAGCAAGATGGAGAATTTTAACATTACAGTTGAGACTACAGCACAATCAACCTATTGTTACTGCAGGCATCCCTGAGTAGCATTTACTACATCTTCCTACCATGACGTTTATTATGTTACGATTGTCGATCGTCATAATTACTACTATTATTCCCAGAAGAATTTTGTTGCACTGTCATTACCATTCATAATCTCATTTCTATATGGTTACATTTTTTTTTATTCCACCAGGTATTATTTGTGATGGCCCGCCTCGGAGATATCGCAGTGCCCAAGAGAATTATGGTTATCAGCTGTGCCGCCTTTTTTAGTCTAATCATCTGTTCAACACATTTCGTCAACGTTCTTCCACCGATCACTGCATGTTTCACTGGAGAAGAGTTCCTCTCAACGCTGACAGCCCCCAAGAAACGTTCCGATGTTTTAGTATCGCCAGTCCTCAGACATAAAATAAATGCTCCCACAAACAGTTCCGCGTTTATTTCTTCACACCAAGCCATTCTGTCACCCGTCACGGTCTACTACGTCTGGTGCCAAAGCCACAGTTTTGAGTTTCGGCACTACCTGAGCGTCAAGAGCGCAATTCAGAATTTGCAACCCCACATTATAATACTTTACTATCGATACTATCCCCGCATTGATAGTTATCTCTACAATACATGGCTAAACGAACTTCAACAAGATTTTCCATTTCTCGAAACCGTTGAGGCACCTAGCGAGGGTTGCCACAATGGGAAACCGAGCATGTCTTTCATTTATCAACTCACCAACGAACGAGGAGGAATCTATTTGGGTGAGAACACTATTTTAACCCGTCCTTTGCCTGACAGACACCACACGACGTTATTTTCTGTTCGCGAAAACACGGGAGACATCGACTTATTAGTTATAAACGAGAAACTATCGTGCGAACCAGATTTAGCGTTAATTTCTAAACAATCGAACCAGCTGTATTGCCCACTTGTTTCAGTACTGCAGAATACCACTGTTTTGCCTTCTTGCATCATTCTTGATTTTGCCATTTTTCCAAAAGACATATGGTACCTGGAAAGTGACTTTGGTCGTTTTGCACGAAAGTTTTTCTACGGATCCTCGGAACTCCCAGTACCAAAGCCATCATATGACGAGTTAGTTCCAAACATCGGACATATGATTTGGTTCGGAGGTGGACGAATGAATTTTCTCTTCTTCCTTGGAGTACTCAGTTTGTTGCACGTTGCTGGAGTGGACACGGTTTACATCCACGGTGATAAACCACCGTCAGGATACTATTGGACTCTTCTTAAGGACGACCCTCGAGTCATTCACGTCCCGCAGTACGGTATTCACACGATTTACGGACAAACTCTGAAATATAACTATCACCGGAGCGACGTTTTGAGAGCTGAGCTGATGTATCGCTATGGCGGAATCTACATGGACGTGGATGCAGTGTTTGTCAAAGAAATTGACCCAGATATTCGGGGTTACGATGCTGTCGGAAGCTACGACTGGGTCGATTGGGATCATCCATTTCCAGAGATCATCAACTTTGGAGTGATGATGGGAAAGAAGAAAGCGGAATTCTGGCGTCTGTTTCGGGAGTCGATGAAATGGTTTCTCGACGAAGACTTTTCCTGGAATGGACTCCGAAGACCCTACCAAATCATGGAAAGACACCCGAATCTGATTCGCATCGATCCCCATTTACAAGTTATCTGCTTCAATCTAAAATGTCATGCCACGTGGTGGAAGAATTTTCAGGACGAGAGGATCCATCACTTAAACAGACAGCTGGACTGGAGAAAGGACGCCTATGCTTTCCACTGGACCGATCCAACGCCACTCGAATTCAGAGGGTACGATCAACTTCTCAAGTCAGATGGCATGTTTGCCGATATTGGAAAGTATATTCTCAACCGCAGCGGTATGACGGGATACTTCACCAGGAAGATGGCCGCCGCCCATGGAATTAGTCTTCGTGCGTCAGTCGTATGAGAGAGATGCCATTACGTTTGGTGTAAACATTTGAAATTGATGGACCAGCATGGTCCATTGACATTACACAAATAAGGGGAAATGGACTGAGGGATAGTGCCGTCATCGAGTCAGGCACACTTCTACTCAAAGATTGTCTCTCCAGAAATATCGTTCCTGCTCATGATATTTCCCAAAAGTCCCTCTGGCCTCAACAACAAGTCGTATACCCTATTGAAGAGTGGTGAGTGACATCGTATTGAATATGACCTTGACTGGATCATCGAGTGGATGCGCGATGCACCCTGACATAATGGATTGTGTTGTTAGACTTCTGTGTCAATTTGCATTACTTCTACCTATTATATAAGTGTTAGCAAACCAAGTGTATCATTCCATCTCGTTGTACTGTACATTTAAGATGTTGTTGCATTCACTGATTGCCTTTACTGATCCAGTATTAAAACTGTCATTTTGCCAAGTTTGATAAATAACTGGTTGAGTTTTCACAATCAACAAGTAGATTACTCTCGATCTTCAAAGTGAATCTCCAAAGAACGTACTCGACAAATGATTAGTTCCACCGTTGGCTAGAACAATGTGTTTAATCTAGACGTCTCTGGGGGAGTTCCCCCCTGGTTTGACATTTCCCAACCCTCAAAAAAATTTGACGAAATGATAATAGTTTTTAGTTGCTGTTTACATAATTATTTCACAAGAAGTGTTATAATATTGACTGTTATATGATTATATATATAGGGCTATTATTTATTAATATAGTATTGTAGCGGACGACCAGGGTTGGGCAAATACCACCAGGAACCGAACCCCAAACCCTAGTCCTCAAGGCGATGTCCGTCAGTGTAGTCCGGCGTCAACTGAAGATTGACGACTAGCCAGTCAGGCTTGAAACACATTTATTCGACAATCAAAGAAGAACTTCGCAAAGCAGTCCTCAGCCAACTTCTATAGCGCCAGTGTTCGGAGCTAGTTCGGAGCAATGTTCGGAGCTATTCATGTAGCACCACTGTCCCGAAACCACTGCACCACTGTTCACAGCAATTGTCAATGCAGAACGCCGAGTCGTCGTCGTGTAGATCACCGCTGCCTCGCCAGCGCACGCAGAGAATCTGTGTAGCGGGTCGGGTTTCGAACCCGAGTCGGCGTCGTCGAAGACAGGAACTGAACCACTGCGCTCACCCGGTCGGCAGCGTTGGCAGATCCGGCGTTGAATCCTGTTCGTCGCGGCACAGCGACGATCACCAGTCCTTCCGTCGTCTGTAGGCGTCGGATTTCCGAAGAGCACGACCGCGGGTCAAGAATCGAACCCCAATCGACAGCGTTGCACAGCAAAGGCCTCCAAACCTTCCGTCGTCGACAGCGTCGGATCCCAATCGAATACGTCGGTAGCAGCAGCGTCGAACTCCAAATCGTCGGCGTTGCACAGCGGAGATCACCAGACCTTCCGTCACGGGTCAGGCTTCGAATCCAAGCGTCGTCGTGGCACAGCAAAGGTCGCCAAACCTTTCGTCGACAGGCGCTGAATTTCGGCAGCGTCGTCAAATCGTCGTCGCGCTCTCCAAAGCGTTTTCCTTCAGACGATCACCTGCTGACCGTGCTGCGATTCGATCCCGCAACAGCCGACCGACGCGTCTTCCCACTGTTCCTCGGCGATTTCTTCAACGACTGTTTCCGATGACTCTCTCTTCGCTGACTGTTCGATGACGACTCTCGATCGATGAGTGCCGTGCCTACGCGCGCACTCGTATTTGTGCGTCACGAGGCCACGCCCACCAGTTGAGGTAGACGGCAATTCGGGTAGACGTTAGGCCACGCCCACCAATTGAGGTAGGCGCCAGTTCGGGTAGACGGCAATTCGGGTAGACGTTAGGCCACGCCCACCAATTGAGGTAGGCGCCAGTTCGGGTAGACGGCAATTCGGGTAGACGTTAGGCCACGCCCACCAATTGAGGTAGACGCCAATTCGGGTAGACGGCAATACTTAGGCGTACACGAGGACAGACATTCAATAAAAATAAAGGAACCCCATGAACCCGATTTCCAACACGCCTCCCCCACAAGCAATCCAAGGCCCCACTTGGAGTAAGCACTAAGCATCCCCACAATGTACATGAACAGTGCTACCTACGTCTATACAATCGGCCTAGATCGTTTCTAAACATGAAATTAAAATAATGCAGCTTTTCATCGTCTGATTTATCCGATACATTTTTCTCAGGCAAATCCTTCGCGAAAACAGCAAATCGGTAATTTAATTAAAAACATGACAAAATCTTGCCAAATCTCAATCGGGTGCGGAGTGCAGTCGCGCACAACCCCCTCTCTCTTTTTCTTTCACTTCCCGGGTGCGAAGTGCTTTTTACGCACCACCCCCGTTTCATTTTTCTCTCGGGTGCGATGTGCCTTCTCGGTCACAAACCCCTCTCTCTGTTTTTCTCGTTTTTATTCGCCTGTTTTTTTTCTTTTTCTCTCTCTTTTTTTCAGGCTTATTTCTCTTTTTTTTCATTTTGGGTACGGTGTGAACTGTTGGTCACACCCCCCTTCTTTCGCTTTTTTTTCAACGACATATACGATTAATTACAAGCAATTACAGAAAAACAAAACCCACACACGGCTTTACAATCAATTCAAAAAAAATAAAAACATGGGCCAGGCACGACCCAACAGTTAATCACGAGCTTCCTTTCATCCGCTTCGTCTTCCAAGTTCGGCCGACCCAAATCCGACCAAGAGCCTCCAGGGTCGAAAGGCAAAAGTCCATAGTTCAAAAACCACATGCATCTAGCAGAACCGGACTCACTCGCAGGTCCACGACTCATCGCATATACATAGTACAATTTAATCGCACTACAACACACAGCGCAAGACGAGACTCTCAGACATGAATCAGTTCCCGAAAAAGGACTGGAATCCTTCCGGGTCGGACCAGAGCAAAACTGCAAAGACCCATTATTCTCCACATTTGCGGAACATTTACTAGCTGCAGGTTCCACAACTCCAGTGACCAACATTTGTCCCAGTTGCGCATCAATGGTAGCCTGATATGGTAGCGGTTGCCTCCTCAATGGTTGTCTCACCGGATGAGAGTCCCCAGTATCAATCCTATGCTGAGTAATCATGGTCCTTCCCGTCACCTTTTGGATCGACCCTCCGGTCACTTTTTCGGTCGACCCTCCGGTCACTTTTTCGGTCGACCCTCCGGTCACTTTTTCAAATCGTGCAGGATGCACCAGCAAGTCATGCGCCCTCAAGGATTTCCCGATATTTACAGAGCACAGGTCAGGTATCGAATCAGCAGTCAACATAACAGGCTGTTCATTCAAATTCACCACACGAATGCACATTTTATCAGCATCATCATTCAACACAACTCTAGCAACATGCAGTCCAGGTTGAATTTCCTTAGACTCTGTCATCCATGCTTCAGCTGTGGTCGTCAAATCACGATATTGCGTTTTACAAGGAATATCGCACTGCGAACGAGGAAGAACAGTTGTCTCCTCTGCAACAATAACCCTGCGACACCAAAGCGAACCATTGCCCTTAAACAAAGGAATTCGGCGTCTACCAACAAAGAGTGCACCCTGACCAAAACCAAGTCGACAGCGGTGTTGCCTCAACCAATCCATTCCCAGCACTGGTTCACCAATCTGGTCAGAGACGAGAAAATTAGTCTCAATGGAAAAACCTCTAGAAATCTTAATTGGGACGTCAACTTGACCCAAAACCCTTTTCTGCGTTCCGTTAGCAGCCAAGAGAATGCGATTACTAGACTGGAGCAACAACCCATCAACATCAGACGAGGGAACCAGGCTTACCTCCGACCCAGTGTCCACTAGGAACGTTCTTTGCCGTCCGTTGATCACTCCATGGATGTAGATCGCGTTGTTCGTCACAACCGTTGCTCTGTCTCTCGTTGTATGGTTGGTGACGGTCTCTTCGTTCCGCTCGGTCGTCGGCTGACCCGAATCGCGTTCGTCGTCCCGACGGTCTGGAAACTGTCGGTGTTGTCGGCACTGGCGTGCGTAATGCCCTGGGGACCCGCATTTATAGCAGGTCGACCCACGTCCCGGATTCCACGAAGCGTTACCTTGAGGAGGAATGGTCGGCGGAACCATTGGTGCGGAGTTGAAGTTCGTCCTGTTCGAGCTTCGGAGCTCCTCCAGCTGTCGGCAGATTCTTTCTTCCATGTCCTGCTGCCACTTGCGCTGTGCAGTGAAGAAGCTGTCCAGCTGAGACTGAAGCTGTCCTCCGGCGTCGCCCTCCTGAGTTCCTCTTACTCGATTCGCAGGTCTGCGACGATTCTCCAGGTCTGCAGTCTGCTGATACGCCGCCAAGCGTAGAGCTGTTCGGTACGCCTCGTCAATCGTCTTCGGTTCCCGTTCTCTCACCTTCAGAGACAGTTCCCGGTCACGGATTGCTTCAAGGAAGGCGTCCTTCGCAACGATCTCGGTCGTTTCGTTCGACGGCACCGGATAAGCAAGGACGACGAGTCTCCGGATGTCGTGCAACAAATCTCCCAGACTTTCATCCGCCCTCTGTCGACGATAGTAGAGTTGCGCACAAAAAGTCTCAGCCTGACCTTCCGCGCCGTATCGTTGACGAAGTCTCTCGACCAACTGTTCATACGTCACCTCCGTTCGCGCTCCAAAATCTCACAACAGCTGCGTTGCTGCCTTTTCCAAGGAAACACGGAGGAAGTCGACTTTGTCGATTGCCGTCCATCTATTGTGGCGTGCACAGACGTCGAATTGTGCCAAGAACGATTCGAGTGACCCAGTCCCATCGAACTTTCCTGGTTTCATGGTCATCTTCCGTTCACCGACCAAGCGACTGACGTTGTCCAAGACTTTTGTCTCCATAGCGCTGACCCTGTCCAAGACTTTCGATTCCACGGCGGTCGAGTCTCTCTCAGGAATCAGCAGACTTCTGCGATCCTTCTTCGGCAGGTCATCGAAGTCGATCCTCTCCATGAAGCGGCTGGACTCGACCTCAAAGTCGACCAAGAGGTCCGTCCTTCGTCCGGCTGCTGGCGACGAAGTCATCGGGCGGTCAACAGCGTTTCCGTCCATCTCTGCAGTGTTCCACATTGTTGCTGAATGCGTCGAAGTTCCGACGAAATTTTTCTTTCGCTCCACTGGCTGTGTCCAAATTTTCCGAGAAGTCCAGCGAATTCTTCTTTCACCCCACTGTCTGGAACCAGTTTGTAGCTGGGACCAGCTTTGTAGACGTCCGACGAAATTTGATCACTCACTTCTGGTACCAGTTTGTAGCGGACGACCAGGGTTGGGCAAATACCACCAGGAACCGAACCCCAAACCCTAGTCCTCAAGGCGATGTCCGTCAGTGTAGTCCGGCGTCAACTGAAGATTGACGACTAGCCAGTCAGGCTTGAAACACATTTATTCGACAATCAAAGAAGAACTTCGCAAAGCAGTCCTCAGCCAACTTCTATAGCGCCAGTGTTCGGAGCAAGTTCGGAGCTAGTTCGGAGCAATGTTCGGAGCTATTCATGTAGCACCACTGTCCCGAAACCACTGCACCACTGTTCACAGCAATTGTCAATGCAGAACGCCGAGTCGTCGTCGTGTAGATCACCGCTGCCTCGCCAGCGCACGCAGAGAATCTGTGTAGCGGGTCGGGTTTCGAACCCGAGTCGGCGTCGTCGAAGACAGGAACTGAACCACTGCGCTCACCCGGTCGGCAGCGTTGGCAGATCCGGCGTTGAATCCTGTTCGTCGCGGCACAGCGACGATCACCAGTCCTTCCGTCGTCTGTAGGCGTCGGATTTCCGAAGAGCACGACCGCGGGTCAAGAATCGAACCCCAATCGACAGCGTTGCACAGCAAAGGCCTCCAAACCTTCCGTCGTCGACAGCGTCGGATCCCAATCGAATACGTCGGTAGCAGCAGCGTCGAACTCCAAATCGTCGGCGTTGCACAGCGGAGATCACCAGACCTTCCGTCACGGGTCAGGCTTCGAATCCAAGCGTCGTCGTGGCACAGCAAAGGTCGCCAAACCTTTCGTCGACAGGCGCTGAATTTCGGCAGCGTCGTCAAATCGTCGTCGCGCTCTCCAAAGCGTTTTCCTTCAGACGATCACCTGCTGACCGTGCTGCGATTCGATCCCGCAACAGCCGACCGACGCGTCTTCCCACTGACGGCAATTCGGGTAGACGTTAGGCCACGCCCACCAGTTGAGGTAGGCGCCAGTTGAGGTAGACGGCAATTCGGGTAGACGTTAGGCCACGCCCACCAATTGAGGTAGGCGCCAGTTCGGGTAGACGGCAATTCGGGTAGACGTTAGGCCACGCCCACCAATTGAGGTAGACGCCAATTCGGGTAGACGGCAATACTTAGGCGTACACGAGGACAGACATTCAATAAAAATAAAGGAACCCCATGAACCCGATTTCCAACAGTATAATTATGATACTATCATATTGCAAGGAGTATAATTTACTGTATATATTTTTACAAATACTATTTTGTCCAGCTAAAAGCATAGATGATATCCCTCCAGAAACATTTGACAACATTATGATTATTTTAGTTGCTGTTTACATCATTGTATTACACAAACTGTTATAACATACTGTGATATTATTTACTATTTATATGTTATATGTTCATAATGTTATTATTTACTATTGTAATTATATATTTGATACAAATCATACAATCTTGTTACAACGAGTATAACCTACTGAAAATATTAGTACAAATACTATTTTTTAACAACTAAATGGCTTCTAAGCCTTCTATCCAGTGCTTTCTTTCAAATTTCAAACTGCCAAATATCAAATGTTTTGGTCTTTGAACACCTATTAAAACAACATTAATACTGTAAGGCATCCAAATTTTGGTACCTGTAGTTCAGTGGTTCCCAACCCGTGGCCCACGGGTCAAAAGTGACCCGCCAACCCCCAATAATGGCCCTCATCTGTCAAAGAATTAAGAAAAATTTATCAATATAATTGAGAATTTGTACAAGATGGAACACATATTTTTGTTGTTACAAATTATTTTATTCTGACGACTAGGCCTATAAATAATATAAAACTTTCTATTTTGATTCAATTATGACAATTTTATATGCTTTCAGATAATTGAATTTTAGCCTTGTGGCCTCCTAATGTCCTTCAACTAAGAAAAAGTGGCCCTAAACTTCCTTAAGTCTAAAAAGGGTGGGAACTAATGCTGTAGTTTAAACTATCTCTAAACTTGACAAAGACTAACTACATTCTCCTCTCCTCTCATAGGAAAACAATTTCTAAATTAACAAGTAATGTCAACGTAGACAATATTAACATTCCTCAAGTAAAAGAGGTAAAATTCCTTGGTGTCTATTTGGACCAATATCTGACCTGGAACAGACACATAGAACACATTGCTCTAAAATTAGCTAAGAATAAATAACAAGAATATCCTACCTGCTACCTAGAAGTATTCTGCTTACCTTATACTATTCTATGGTTTATCCATATTTATCCGACTGCAACATGATATGGGCATTAAACTATAACTCTCGGCTCCAGAGAATTATCGTTTTGCAGAAAAAAATCGTTAGAATAATAGCTGGCTCCCCTTATAACTCACACTCAGAACACCTATTTACTCAACTTGGGATCCTAAAAGTCTTACAAGTTAAACAACTACAGATGTGCGAATTTATGCACCGTTATACTTATAACACATTGCCTGTTTCCCATGCCAGCTTCTTTAATCTAACTTCGGACATCCACTCCTACAACACGAGAAACCTCGACTTATACAGAAGTGCACCTCCTCGTACTAACTCTTGGAAATTTTCGATTAAATGCACAGGTCCAATCACTCCAATGGAGTGGAATAGAATTCCTCAAAATATTCGTAGCAAGCCTAATCGTAATTCCTTTAAGCATCAATTGCGTTCGTGGTTAACTGGACTGAAGTATTAGCTCTACTCTTTATCTTCACTCCGACTACTCCCCAATATACAGTAATAGCATTTCTATTCTACTCTTTTCGTTTTCTTTCTAGTTAAGGTTTATTTCGTTTTAGTCCTTTTCTTAGTTAAAGTTTGATAGCTTAACAACACCATGTTGTCTTGACTGTGAATGTTTATGTTTTTAGTCAAGACTGCATCATGTGTATTTCCAGATTGTAAATACTTACATGATACTTACCTATGGCTATCTACCATCTTGAATCTGAAAGCGTGCATATAGGTAGCCCTACCAGTGGGACTTCTAATTCCTTCTGGGTTTCCGGTTGTAACCAACTGTTTTGTATAATATATCGCAAAAATGTTTTTGTTATCTGATTCTTGGTGCAATAAAATTGATGGTTATGGTTATTAGTTCTTGGCTGGTTTTGTACCACTTGTTATGAATTCTGCAGTGTGTCGTGGTAAGCAATTCAGGACTATCTTGGGAAACAGGGATGAGCTGCTTCAGTGCTGAAAAGTCAGCTTAAATAGTCTAATATTATTATGCTCAGGTCTGTAGTAATTCATTTTAATAACCCAGCGACAGCAGAACTGAGCCTCTGAAAGAAATTATTATTGTAGTTAATTATATATATACATATATATACATATATATATTGAAATCCTAATACACTCTTTTTTATCAGTACTGAAAAAATTGAGCAATTTGCTCAAATAGCATCTCCAAAGGGTACCATTACAATGTGGAAACTCAAAAAATATTATTGCAAGCATAGCCTATATTTATTAAAGCCTTAGGCCACTTTATCAGCACTGAAAAAGTACAGCTATTTTGTTCAGATGGCAACTTAAACTGATACCATTGCAAAGAGGAAATTCAAAAAGTTTCTGGTGGGGAGGGGTACATACTCTACCCCCCACTCTTTTTTTTATCAGTAAACTCACTGAAATAATTCAGTTGTTTTGCTAAAATGACATCTTAAAGGGGTACCATTACAATATGAAAATTCAAAAAGAAATTATTATTGTAAGTTTAGTATTGTATAGTGCATTTATTGAAGTCTTAGGCCACTCTCATGAGCACTGAAAAGTACAGCTATTTTGTTCAGATGACAGCTTAAAATGCTACTATCGCAATTTGAAAATTCAAGAAAGTTTCGGGTGGCGAGGGGGTACATCCTCCTCCCCACACCTCTCCCCTTCTCGCCTCGGCGACCGTCCACCGGACGCTCGATTGTCTCCCCCCTCGAAATCTGGATCCCCCAGAGGACGGGGGCTAAATTAAACACTGAACAGCAACTAAAAACTATTATCGTTTCGTGAAATTTTTCTGGGGGGAATGTCAATCCTGGGGGGAATTTTTCCCCCAGAGACGTCTAGATTAAACACTGCTCTTATACTGTCACTCACATTCTACTGAATCCTTACTAACGCTGAAGCGTGAATTTTAGATCTAATACACTTTCCTATGTTAATGCTTATGGAATATAGATTTATGCTTTCCTAAATATATATATAGTGTACCGTAAGCTTAGTAGAATAAAGTGGATTTTTGAATATCCGAACAAATTGAAGAAACATCGTTTCGCAAAACAACTGACTGTGGTAGGCCTAAAGGATTTTTTTATTGTTTGTTTAGAATCTCCATCTTAATCTTTAATATTTATTGTCATTTTAGGAAATTATTATTATTATTAAAATTAAAATAAATTTGTAACGCGCGCAATGTCACACCGAAATGTGAATCTGAGGCGATTGCTCATAGTAAGCGATAATGCGGGTTGTATTTTTTCACACGATTTCATTTTTCCACTCACTTGATACCAATGCAAAACGTAACTTGTTGCTTGCAAAACTGAATAAAAAGTAGGGAATATTCGTTTACTTAACCAACGATGGCCTGAGAATGTTTTACGAACAGCTTATGAGCACCAGGACTTATCACAAGATCCTGCTTGTAGATAGGCCTACTCTGCAAGACCCAATATAACAGGCTTCTTTGTCAGTGCGCACCAATATGAAGGTGATTCCCAGCGTGAAGTCCCAGTACATGGAAAAGAAAGTGGTTCACAGACAGCAGGGACGCGGTGGTGTAGTGGTGGCGTCGTTGCCTTGAAGCCGGAAGGTTCGAGGTTCGAATCCACCTCGCCGCGTAAGGACCTTGGGCAAGTTCTTCACTCACATTTGCTCAGCGCTTCGGCGTGAAACTCCGATGCAGTGTCCGCTCTGCATTCTGGAGCGCCTCTGAGTAGTGAGAGCTTGAAGGGGCGCTATAACAAGTGCACATACAAACAAACAAGCAGAAAGATGCACTTGCGGCAAATAATCCTAGGGCTGCCAACTTCTGACTACGGCATTCTGGGACGCTCGCAGTCACTCGATACGCCCAGAACAAGTCACATTGTCCACCACACTAAAAAGACCTAGGCCTAAGCTACATGTAACGAATGTAGGATCTACAGTCTGCAGGAAATGGTCGTTAATAATTGCAATTAAATCATTAAGAGACAATTGGCCTGCATTGAAATTAGCATTAACAGAGAAACGTTAATTGGGCTAACTCTCAGTATAGACTGCCCGAGTATCCAGGCTTATGGGCTTATGAGTCAAGTTCATATGCCTATGCAGGCGTACAATTACAATCCTACATGTATTATACATGTATTGCAGACGTCATTATTGTGTCTCTGAATAATTTCGCTTAGACCTGCTACCCGAGCCTATCTAAACTATCCGGGACAAAACACTGTGGAGAAACTTCAGAAGGGCCTCATCGTCAGGAAACTGATGGAAGAGAAGAAAGAAGATGTAGGGCATTGTAGGCCTATGCATGTAGATTGCAGAAGTCATTACTGGATCTGCGACGGGATATGAGAGTTTCGCTTAAGCCTACTCCTCAAGTTTATCCGGTTTTAAGAAGTTCCTGGTCACTGCGTGGCCTACAGTTAAACTTACACAAGGTCAGTGCTTATGCAATTGCGATTATCAGGTCGTTCCTGATTAGGCCTATGCTTGACGCTCTCTCTTTAAAAAAGCGTTGGAAATCGGAACTGACAACACGATTGACACAATGTAAGTGGCTAAGTGTCAGTGCATAGGTTGTAAAGTTTTGATTTCAACCCAGTTATGACAGTATGATGAGCGAAGAAAACAAAAATCATTGTGCATCATGTCAAATTTTGTGGTGAAAATAAGATCATCATTTGGAGAAGTTGATTATATACATGTGTGTGTGTGTGTATATATAGCCTATATATATATATATATATATATATATATATATATATATATATATATATATATATATATATATATACTACCCCAAAAAATTATTCCGGGACAATTTGGGATCAATTCGAAACACAGGACGCATGGAGCCGATTCCAGGACTGTCCTGGCAAATCCGGGACGGTTGGCAGCCCTGTTGAGGCACAAGTTCATTGCGAAGAACATGTCAATGGAAAGAGTTTGATTCTAAAGTACAAGACTAAAGAATTCGAAGGCATGAGTTTGGCCATAACAGTCCTTGCTTGCGTGACAAGGAGATATGCCTGCCTGTCACATGAGCGAAGTGGACAAAGAGAGGAAGCCGAAGTCGGCAAGCGGATGAGATCGCGAAATTATTTGGGTGCTAGGCCAGATTAAGACTATCTTCCAACCTTCATTACTTTTGGTTTGTGTGGATTGACAGAGAGTTCCACTTCTGTCTGAGTTTTTCGATGTCAGATCTTTCATGGCCCTTTAAGTATTATCCAGCAGGATAATAGGCCTATTATCGCTGCAAAAATCTATTATCCAACAGGATTATATTATCGCCGGTGTCGCGTGACAAAGTCTCCCCACAAGACTTTATTTCGAAGCAGATTCTCCCCTACGGATCTGTTTCATAATAAATTTGCCCCCAACCCCGAGACTATATTCTGAAATAAAGTCACCGGGGGAGAGAATATTTCCTCCGCCTACGAAATAAAAGTCTCCGCCGTGTTTTCTGACAACTTCAACAATTGATATTTATAAAGTTGTAATTACATTTTATTCGACTCTTTTGACGAACATTTTGTTAACCTTAATACGAACAAGCGAAAAAGCAACTTAATTTGAACAAAGGGATCTGAAATAGCTTGTATGAATAATCTGGGTGTTTCTGGAGTTTTTCCATAAGGAAATCTGGGTTTATTTCTGAAACCTCATTGGCAACCTCCAACATAGTCCACGTCTGCTTTATTATCGCTCACTGAGCGATAATAAAGCAGACGCGGACCATGCATGCTGGAGGTAGATTGTTTAATTATCTAACATAAATTGCAATTTTATATATAAACAAATGTGCCTGAAATATTTCAAAATGAGCAAACGTAAACAAGCCTGTCTGGGCAGTTTTTAACAAATAAAGGAACGGTGAAAGATGCAGATGCGCCTGCTACCTAGGGTTGACTCGTCAGTGTTCTACAAGCGCCTTAAAACTTTTTTGTTTCACCGTCGTTGGACTGGGAGCGCTACTGAGTGGTTTTCTTGAAGGGGCGCTATATAAATTCTTGAAATGAATGAATGAATGAATAAATGAATGAAAGAGCGTTACCCGTACCGCTCAGACACTTTGATTGAAGAAAATGATAATTCTGAATCGTTTGAATGCCAATCGCTAATTGCACTGGGTGACACCAAGCCACTTATTGATTTGCTTGTTGACTCTTAGACTACCAAGCTTTTTGTTACATTGACTACCAGAGGGGTGGTTACCGCCAGGAGGGATCCAGGGCGGACCAATCCGGCCATGGTCCCACCATTAAGACATTTATTTATTTTTTTACCAGCTATTCTGGCCTGAAAAGTTGACTTGCCCCCCCCCGTGAGTAGCTCCGTATGTCCGCTCCCCGCAGCGGCGAAGAAGGTCATCAGTGTTTTGGGTGGAGGGCGGATGGAAAAAGGTTTTTTGTGAAAATTCAAGGTTGATGACTAAAAAAAGGTCATCAGTTTTTTCGGTGGATGGAAAAGGTATCTTTTTGGAAAATTCGAGGCTGATGACTAAAAAAAGGTCATCAGTTTTTTCGGCGGATGGAAATGGAAAAGGTATCTTTTTGGAAAATTCGAGGCTGATGACTAAAAAAAGGTCATCAGTTTTTTCGGCGGATGGAAAAGGTATCTTTTTGGGAAATTCGAGGCTGATGACTAAAAAAAAGGTCATCAGTTTTTTCGGCGGATGGAAATGGAAAAGGTATCTTTTTGGAAAATTCGAGGTTGATGACTAAAAAAAAGGTCATCAGTTTTTTCGGCGGATGGAAAAGGTATCGGTGACCCAGACAAAAAATGTTCCCTGTTTCCCGGACCAAGACCAACAATTTTGGGCCCCCTCAAAAATTTCTGTATCCGCCCTTGGTTACCGCCACTCTTGGATTTTGGGTTTGGTTTAAGATGTCATATCTTGTTATACAGCACTAAATTCAGCATTCGAACAAAATAATATATTTAGGCTTAAAATATACGAATGGACCTAGAAATTATGCACTTTTTTTTACATTGGAACCCGTTAATTCCACATAGTGTGTATTTTTGCATTTAAGCAATTACTAGATTGTGTGTGTTTTGAACATGGTTTATACTTGTATACAAGAATAGTTTACCTGTAATAAAGCATAATGTTCCACAATACAAACTAGTAATAGGTCTGTTTTATGTATAATCAAAATAAAAGGCATGTTTATAATAAATTCAGCAATCAACATGAAACAAGAAATTGGCCTATGTCGTTGTCACAGGCAGTCATATATTATGTCAGGGTTCTTGAGTTATTGCAAGCTACTCCAGTTCTTGTGCGAATGTATACAAACCGTTTTCTTGCACAGTTCACAGCACTGTTATAATTAGCACTGTTATAATAGACCCAAGTTGTTAGCATTTTGCTTCGACAGTTTATAAAGCCATTCCTATATGATATTTATTTATTTATTTCAAGTATTTATATAGCGCCTCTTCAAGAAACCTACTCAGAGGCGCTCTCTGCGCTAACTAGCCGAAATGATGTTAAGTGTCATAACAGCAAGAAAAATTCATCAATTAGCAAAATAAGTCACAGTGAGCCGGAAACAGTCATCAGTGGCGATCCCTCGCAGACACGTAGAATCATCCAACGGAATCCCGTCAACAGCTTTCAGCTGGTGTGAATGTTCAGAGTCTCTGATATATCCAACCTGTACACAGAATGATGGCACACATGCGCATTTTGCTTCCAGTAGCTGCAGTGTACTGAGGCAGACTTCCAGCTGGTCCCAGTGGCGTAACTACGGGGGGGCAAGGGGGGCAGCCGCCCCCCCAAATGAAAGGGCTGCCCCCCCAGCTGCCCCCCCAATCCCTGCGTTTGTTTTACTTTTTACTCTTACGAGTGATAAAGAATTAAACAATGTTATATAATTTCTGACTTATTTTATTTTTTATACAACTTCCTGTACAACTTCTTATAGGGTGGGTAATGGGAAAGTGGGACAGGCTACTATAGTGCACTGTGGGACAGACAAGCTAGTGAGGCTTGCTTGCGTATTATGTCCAATACTGTAATACATCCAAAATCTAAAAATACATAGTCTATGGCAATATACCGATGCCGATGCACGCTTTAATTGCCAACGATAGCCACCCCATCATTTTAAGCTGCCACCCCACTGCCCCCCCATGAAAAAAATAACTGGCTACGCCACTGGCTGGTCCGTTTTGCATGAACTGTATTGCTCTGGTGCAAAGTCTTCATGATGGTCCTAATCTTTCTGGAATAAGCTACCTAGAAGTCTCCGTAATGAGCTAAGTCTTCTTGTATTTCTTTGCCCCTTTTCCGCAAGCACTTGAAAACCATTCATTCTCTTTGATTGTAGTTTGGTGCTGTCAGTTTGGGAGCTCCTCTGTCGAGCTTCTCTTGAAGTGGCGCTATATAAATTCATGATTACGATTATGATTACTGTCATTCCACTTATTTTAGCATTTCTCAATTCATCTTCAATATCTGTTTCAGCTAACATCATTTCTTTAGCTGCTAACAATCTTTTACGCTAAATTGTCTTGTTATGCATCTCTGGCTGAATTGTCTTGTTTGTTTGTATGGCACTTGTTATAGCGCCCCTTCAAGCTCACTACTCAGAGGCGCTCCAGACTACAGCGTGGACACTGCAGCGGAGTTTCACGCCGAAGCGCATAAGCAATTGCGAGTGAAGGACTTGCCCAAGGTCCCTACGTGGCGACTTGAGGTGGATTCGAACCTCCAACCCTTCAGCTGCAAGGCGACGAACATACCCACTACACCATCGCGCCCATGTATTTCTGGCTAAAATGTCTTGTTATTTATCTCTGGCTGAATTGCCTTGTTATGCTTCTCTGGCTGAATTGTGTTGTTATGTGTCCCTGGCTGAATTTTTTGTCATGTGTCGCTGGCTGACTTGTCTTGTTATGTATCTTGAAAGAACCGTCTTGTCTCTCATTTCAAGAAACTCTCTTGCAAGGCATTTTCACTGAATTGTTTTGCTATATACCTTTGACTAACTACATGACATTAATTGCTTTTCATTATGTTTCATTCCTTTGAATAGCATGCTATTGCTGTTTACAATTACTATACTATGCTGTATCGATTCAAGGACCATTGTTCATAAACTACTTTTTAGGGTTATCATAAATCTGATTACTCCTGTTAAGTTTGCTTGATATCTATTTGTTTATTTTCAATAGTAAACTGTGAAATTTGTTAATTGTGCATACAATTTGCCAAGACATGTGCATTGCACATTTCCAGCATTAAATCAACTATTTATAATACATTAAAATGTTTAAATATCTCTAATACTTACTCAATATATCTAGAACACCAAACCCATTCAATGAGAAGAAGCGAATACAGCTTATCAAGTCATCTCATCATTCTATTAGCAGTATCTTCCAATTTTAGAGAAGTTCATCAACAAGATGCACAGTAGGCCTAATCAACTATAGTTGATTACTGTGCATGTTGTTGTTGTTGGACTTCTATTGCTGCTTATAAAATTGGAAGACCCTGCTAATAGAATTGTGAGATGACTGTCTTGATAAGCTGTATTCGCTTCTTCTCATTTATTGGGTTCGGTGCTCTAGCAGTCAGTCCCGACAATGAAACATGTTGCATAGAGGAACATACTGGACCTGTTTCAGTGAGAGCAATAATTTGTCTGGAATTTACTTTTTAAGTTTTTATATAAGTCCATAAGTTGTTATGACTTCCACTAATACTATGAATATCAAGATGGTAAATTTTAATATTAATGTTTATTGTTTAGCTATTGCACTTGACCAATTGTTACAACAGGCATCCCTGAATATAATTTACTATTGCTCTACACCTTGATGACTATTTTTTCGACTGTCGATTTTTGCTGCACTGTCATTGCCAATGTTATCTCATTTCTCTATGTTTACATTTTTATTTATTTGATCAGGTACTGTATGCGATGGCTCGCCTCGGAGAGTTCACCGTGCGCAAGAGAGCGTTGGTCATCAGCTGTGCCGCCGTTTTTAGTCTAATCATCTGTTCAACACATTTCGTCAATGTTCTTCCAGGGATCAATGCATGTTTCACTGGAGAAGAGTTCTTCTCAACGCTGACAGCCCTCAGGAAACGTTCCGATGTTTTAGCATCGCCAGTCCTCAGACATAAAATAAATGCTCCCACAAACAGTTCCGCGTTTATTTCTTCACACCAAGCCATTCTGTCACCCGTCACGGTCTACTATGTCTGGTGCCAAAGACACTGTTTTGGGTTTCGGCACTACCTGAGCGTCAAGAGCGCAATTCAGAATTTGCAACCCCACAATGTAATACTTTACTATCGATACTACCCACACATCGATAGTAAGCTGTATAATACATGGCTAAGCGAACTTCAACAAGATTTTCCATTTCTCGAAACCGTCGAGGCACCTAGCGAGGGTTGCCACAATGGGAAGCCGAGCATGTCTTTCATTTATCAACTCGTCAATGAACGAGGAGGAATCTATTTGGGTGAGAACACCATTTTAACTCAACCTTTGCCTGACAGACACCATACGACGTTATTTTCTGTTCGCGAAAACTCGGGAGACATTCACCTATTAGTTATAGATGAGAAGCTGTCGTGTGAACCAGATTTGACACTAGTTAAATCGACCCCGATAAATTGCCCACTTGTTTCAGCACTGCAGAATACCACTGTTTTGCCTTCTTGCATCATTCTTGATGATGCCATTTTCCCAAAAGACATATGGTACCTGGAAAGTGCCTTTGGTCGTTTTGCTAGAAAGCTTTTCTACGGATCCTCAGAACTTCCAGTACTAAAGCCATCATATGACGAGTTAGTTCCAAACATCGGACATATGATTTGGTTCGGAGGTGGACGAATGAATTTTCTCTTCTTCCTTGGAGTACTCAGTTTGTTACACGTTGCTCGAGTGGACACGGTTTACATCCACGGTGATAAGCCACCGTCAGGATACTACTGGTCTCTGCTTAAGGACGATCCACGAATAGTTCTTATCCCGCAGTACGGTATTCACACGATTTACGGACAAACCGTGAAAAGTTATAATCACAAGAGCGACGTTTTGAGAGCTGAGCTGATGTATCGCTATGGTGGAATCTACCTTGACTCGGACGCTGTATTCGTACGGGCTGTTGACCACGAGATGCGGGGTTACGATGCTGTCGGAAGCTACGACTGGATCGACTGGGACCTTCCATTTCCAGACACCATCAACTTGGGAGTGGCGATGGGAAAGAAGAATGCGGAATTCTGGCGTCTGTTTCGGGAGTCGATGAAATGGTTCATCGATGATGACTTTTCCTGGAATGGACTGAGGAGACCCTACCAGGTCATGGAAAGGCATCCGAATCTGATTCGCATCGATCCCCGTCTCCAGGTCATCTGTTTCTATCTGAAATGCCATGCCACATGGTGGAAGAATTATCAGGACTCAAGGATCCATCACCGAAACAGACAGCTGGACTGGAGAAAGGACGCCTACGTTTTCCACTGGACCTTTCCGACGCCACTCGAATTCAGAGGGTACGATCAACTTCTCAAATCAGATGGTATGTTTGCTGATATTGGAAAGTATATTCTCAACCGGAGCGGTATGACGGGATACTTCTCCAGGAAGATGGCCGCCGCCCATGGAATTAGTCTTCGTGCGTCAGTCGTATGAGAGAGATGCCATGACGCTTGGTGTAAACATTTGAAATTGACGGACCAGCATGGTCGAATGACATTACACAAATTAAAGCGACAGAGAGGGAAACTGTCGTCATAGAGTCAGCCACACTGTCTTCTACTCAACGATTACCTCTCCAGAAATATCGTTCCTGCTCATGATATTTCCTAAAAGTCCCACTGACCTCAACAACAAGTCGTGCCCTATTGAAGAGTGGTGAGTGACATCCTATTGAAAAGGGTCTTGACTGGATCATAGAGTGGATGCGCGATGCACCCTGACATAATGGATTGTGTTGTAAGACTTCTGCGTCAATTTGCATTACTTCTACACATTATGATGAAAGTTTTAGAAGACCAAGTGTAGCATTCCATATCGCTGTACCGTACATTTGACTTTGTTGTTGTTACCTTCACTGATTGCCTTTACCGATCCAAGTATTAAAACATTCATTTTGCCTAGTTTGATAAATAGCTGGTTGAATTTTTCACAATCAACAAGTGGATTACTCTCGATCTTCAAAGTGAATCTCCAAAGAACGTACTCGACAAATGATTAGTTCCACCGTCGGCTAGAACAATGTCTAGTTTTTATTGTAATTAGCCTTTCTATATTGTATTGTAATGTTTTGTAACTGCATTTTCGATTAACAGGATTGCAAAATAGCTAGTCTACAGAAGAAGTAATGTGCAATCGAAGATTCGCCTCGTTCAAAATTCCACAAACAGTGGAAATATTGGTCTATTTGCTTGAAAAGTTTATAGCCTACTGTATCTTACCCCCAAATTTGGCCGCTCACTTAGAGTGCGATAGTCTATCGGATATCGCTGTACTGTCCACCAAGAAGTAGGGATTCAAACTCCATAGCCAGGGCAGAATGATGTTTCGAAATATTCTAATCTGCTGCTCCAAATTTGAATACACCGACTGTCGGTCGGTGAAGGAAATCTCGGACTATTCGCACTACTCTGTTGAGGCAAAGAATATGAAGTTGTTGCATTTTATATCCATGATTACCCGTCGTTTAGCGAACTCTGATCTTCGAGCAATCTGAACCACCTCCACGGGACAGCCTTGAGGAGAGAGCAATTTGCGATCGACACAGACCGCATAATTTTAAACTTCCAACAAACCATAGAACCCATAATTATAGCAAGATATAAATTATAGCAAGAGTTAAAAAATAGAAAATGGCAAAGAGGTCTTTTTATGAGAACAATAATGGCTACAAAAAGTCTTCTTTTATGTTACCTGTACCTGGATGCGGTGTGAACATCTATTACAGTAAATAAAAATTGGAATAAAGTAACAAAGAGAATAAAATAAGAAAAACAATTGTTACTACAAGCAATTACTTTATATTTTCCTATTTGCATGTAAGTAGATATATAACCTCTTAACAAACTTTTTTCCTAGGCCAATGGTGGTTTAACCCCCGAAACCCCCCTTGTCTACGCCGCTGACCACGACCAATAAAATCGCAACTATCACCACGTCCACCAAGCCGGCCACTAGCAAACACAAATAGGCCTAAGCTTAGTCTTATTTTCATATAACCTGTACCTGGATGCGGTGTGAACATCTAGAATTGTGAATAAGCAAATTGTGAGCATTGGTACTACCATGGCAATATCACCACTATCACATCTAGAATTGTGAATAAGCAAATTGTGAGCATTACTACTACCATGGCAACATCACCACTATCAAAGGTCACCAAAATCACTACCATCATGCACCACTATCAGATCTATCGGCACTACCACGACCACCAAAATCGCTATGATCACTCTCCACCAAGGCCACCGATGGGGAGGGGCACGTCCCCTCCCCATACCCCTCCCCGTCCCAGCCTAAGTGCTAGGCGCATCTAGGCGCATCACAGGCGTCCTTCCAATGCTCAATTGTCTCCCTCCCCAGAAACCTCAATTCCCCCCCCAGAGGAGGGGACTAAATTAAACACTGCCTGATGGCTATCATGGCCCTCTGTCTAGGTACAAAGTTTCAGATCAATAGCTGCGAAACTGTGGGCGTGCATTCTAGACAAAGTCACCTACATACATAGGCACATCCTTATAGATATAGATTTAAGATTTAGTTCTGCTTTGAAATCCGGCCATAGGGGACAGGTCGATTATCAATATAGCGCTTCATCATAAGCACACTATAGTAAACCCACTGCCAGATTTTGGACAGCGAGTGCATAACTTTCTGAACTGTCTATACTTGACACTATAAACTCTGCAGTTTTGACGAGAGTATACCAAAAGCGATAGGTAAACAAAGTGTAGGACATTAACCTCTGGACAAAAATCCCAAGGACAAATATCCCCACCGGACAAATAGCTCTGGAACAAAAAGTAAAAAAACCGATTTTGTTAAGTCACAGTCATGTAAAATATGAACTTTGTGGTTTGGGTCCACTATTCCGAGGGTCCATTATTCCGAAGGTCCACTATTCCGAACCCTAACCTGAAACCTAGCCTTAAACCTAACTATAACCATAACCCTAACTCACCCCAACCCTAACCATAACCCTAAACCTAACCCTAGCCCACCCCAACCATAACCCTAACCCTCCCAGCCCTAACCCTAACCATAAACCTAATTCTGACCCACCCAACCCTAGCCCACTGTAACCCCAACACTAACCCATTGTAACCTTAACCACAAGGATAACGAACAAAATATAGCGGATATTCGGAATAATGGACCTTCGGAATAGTGGACCTTCGGAATAGCGGGCCGTTACCGAACTTTGTAGTGCTCACAACTTGTCACTTTAATGTCACTTTTATTGAGTCTACCCACTTGGCATATATGAGTCTCTTCAAATTAAACAGACGGCGAGTTCTTATGCTGTCGTGAACAGGTGAATGATCCCATTAATATTTCTACATCGCTATTTTTTAAACAGCTGAGAAGCAATTTCACGGCTCTGCTATAATAATTTATGACGCCCTGTTGCACGATGCTACCATGCAGATTAAAGAATGCACGCCATATTCGTCATCAACAGTTCAACACAACTCTCAACGTCCATTTCCACGATAGCCTACCAGGTCTACCTGATATATACTAGACTATTAGGCTATATTTCACAACCTCAGCGACGAACTGCGCTGGGTTTGCCTACTAATCGCACTTAGTAAACCCTGCACTCTCGTCCAAACGGTTAAGTGCAGTGTCAAGTATATGTATTATAGTGCAATTTAGAAAATTTTAAGCTCGCTATTCAAATCGAAGCGCTGTGCCATATTGCTTGTTGTCTACTTATGTTGGAGCGCTGACTTGGGAATCGACCACTGCTGGACTTCAAAAGAAACTTTAGCTGAAATTATTCTTACTAAGTATATTTCATGCTCTGAGTAGCACCAGGGATGTACTGGAAAATTAAAGGTGAGTAGGCCTATTGGCCTACAGGGTGGCTCAAAAAAAAACGTACCACCGGGGAAAATGCGATATCTTCGCCGCCGATTGAACTTTTTCTGCGAAAATATCCCAATTTGTAGGAGAATGAATTTCCAACAATCCCTGAAAGTTTCATTTGAAACTTTTCATGTTTGCAAAAGTTACAGCTGTTCAAACTTAAAATTTCGTTTTTTCAAATATCCGCGGAAAATTTACGTCACTTGTAGATTTCCATGTCATATGATATCACTTTTCCCTACGACCTCAGCATTCGGTTTTGCAGTTTATTGTAAGGTATAATGAGAGTGTCCACTCTCTGCCTTAACACAAGCTCAAATTCTTTTTGTGAAGCTCAGTATGGCCTTGTTGGTCGGGTCCTGCGGCAACTGACCCCACATTAGCAGCAAGACTTGCTTCAGCTGGCCAATGTTCTCCAACTTGGGATTAAATGTCTTGCAGCGTTCCAGCATAGCTCCCCAGACGTGATAAACAAGAGGGTTAAGGTCTGGCGAGTTTGTAAATCATCTTTGCCAATGCATTTACTTCAGTTGATGTCAATAAGGTAGCGCCATCATAATCAACCTTGCCGTGCGAGCAAGCAGGCGCACTGTCCTGCTGCATAATAAAACCAGATGTTAGAGCATACCTGGTCTTCAATGAGTCTGGGTAAGCGAGTTCAATGATGAGTTTGACATCTAACCTACTGAATGGGATTAATTGCAGTCTTTTCTTGCAGCCGCAACACACGCCGGCATATCTGATGCCGAAACCACGATTTGCTTTGCAAACTTGACCTTTCGATTACCAAGCGAATTTCGTGAAAATCGCGCTTTTTCCGTCAGATCAAGCGACCACTTCCTGCCTCTCTTCCGACATCTGATCTTCGTTACATAAACATGTTTGCAGATAGTCTTCAATGTGCTCAGGCTCCACTTTTCACTGGGTATTTTGCTATGATCACGCGATGTCTCAGTCTCTGTTCATGCAAAGTCCGAGTTCCCATTTTATCTTTTGCAGAAACTTTGCCATGACGTTCATTGTTTGGGTTCACCAATTGAGACCTTAATCTATAAAATATCACCAAATACCAGCAGATTGCTTCATAAACAGCTTCTTTACAGCTCATAGTGAGGTCGTATGACATCATCATCAATGTGTGTGTGTTGTAATTTGCCAAACATCCTAATGAAATCACTTGTATTGGAGCATGATTCTCCGGATAATTGAAAAAACGAAATTTTAAGTTTGAACAGCTGTAACTTTTGCAAACATGAAAAGTTTCAAATGAAACTTTCAGGGATTGTTGTATATTCATTCCCCTTCAAATTGTGAAATTTTCGCAGAAAAACCCCAATCGGCTGCGAAGATATCGCATTTTCCCCGGTGGTACGTTTTTTTTTGAGCCACCCTGTACATCAGTGGCGTAGACAATGGGGGGATTTCGGGGGTTAAACCCCCATTAGCCTAGGTAAAAAGTTTTTTTAGGTCATTTATCCACTTAAATAAGAAAAACAAAACAATTGCTTGTAGTGACAATTGTTTTTCTTACTTTATCCTCTCTGTTACTTTATTCCCTTTTTATTTACTGTAATACTGTTGGGTTGGTGTCAGAAAGGGCAACCGGCCAGGCCAAAGAAACCCCCCCTGAAAATGCCTGGCTACGCCACTGGCCTACATGCTCCAGTACAGTTGTCTAGACCTTTCTGGGGGTAGTGTTCCCGTATATACTACACCGTGGTAGAGAATTGAACCAAGAACATGATTCCAACATATCATGTTATAAATTTGAAAGGATAGAAGGATATGAATCTTTCAACTTCATCCGCTGAAGTTTAAGTTTTACGATTCTTTCGGATTTTGTAACAAAGTCCTTCACACATGCATGAAAACGGTCTGTAATTTTTTTGGAAGAAACTCTAAGTAGTATTGGTTGACTATTTGAATTAAGAAGATGCCATAGGTGACAGGATTTAAAGCTGGACTATTCGGGGGCCATAATGTTGGAGGAATGATCGAAGTATGGTAGGCCTACGTGTCTCTCTTGTTAGCATTTCGATGGTTTCCATGTCTCTGTTGGCTGGCACTGTTCTGTTGAAAAAGAAAATGCCCTTCTGGGGCTATACTTTTCTCATAAAAGGTAGAAAATGCTCATTTAATATAGATTTATGTCTTTAATAATTGCAATAAAATCATTAAAAGACAATAATTGCCCTGCAGTGAATTATTAGCATCAACAAAGAAACGTCAATTAGCTCTCAGTAGACTACCAGAGGTCCAGAGTATCCAGGCTTATGGGCTTATGTGTCAAGTTCATATGCCTATGTAGGTGTACAATTACAATCCTGCATGTATTATACACCGTGAGGCATAAAAAAGCAAAACCCCTAGAAAAAATGTTGTAATTTTAACAATATTCAAACAATGCCAATGAAATTCAGGAAATTTATAGCTAAATAGCAGGCAATGTAAAAAGATTTTCAGTTTGTACTCAAACTATCCGCCTTTAGCTTCTACGCATGCGCAAAGTCGCTAGCGCCATTCATGCACCGCCGAGTCAATAATTCGCTGGTCAAGATCGTTCGAAGCTTGCACGATTCGCTTAGGAAGATCTTCAACATCACGGACCTTTGTTTTGTACACCATTTCCTGCATGCATCCCCATATTTTAGCCTATAATTGACGGGATTCAGACCTGGGCTGTTAGGGGCCATAGTGTAAGAATTATGAAGTCAGGAGTTTCATTCGTCAGAAGTGCAACCGTTCCTCGAGCTACATGTATGTGCGCTAGAGTATGCCACCTTGCTGGAAAATGTAAAATTCGGAGTTATTGAATTTCAGGTAGAAGCTAGGCCTTTCATGAGTGAAACATCTCTGTAGTATTAGCCGTTGATTTTTACCCAGGTTTAACAAAGTGAATTGACGTGCGCCCCAGAGAAGAAACACCGACATCAGGGATTTGCTAAACGTCGGACGTGTGCGTGAAAGGCGGTTGGCTGCAATGAATGTCTCTTTCCAGCAACATGACCCCTAACAGCACAGATCTGAATCCCGTCAATTTTAAAATATGGGGATGCATGCAGGAAATGGTGTACAAAACAAAGGTCCGTGATGTAAGCGAATCGTGCAAGCTTGGAACGATCTTGACCAGCGAATTATTGACTCGGCGGTGCGTGAATGGCGCAAGTGACTTCGCGCATGCGTAGAAGCTAAAGGCGGATAGTTGGAGTACAAACTGAAAGTATGTTTACATTACCTGCTATTTAGTTAGAAATCTCCTGAATTTCATTGACATTGTTTGAATATTGTTAAAATTATAACAATTTCCCTAGGGGCTTTATTTTTTATGCCTCAGGGTGTACACGTAGATTGCAGACGCCATTATTGGGTCTGTGAATTTCGCTTAAACCTGCTGCCTGAGTCTATCTTAACTATCAGGGTCAAACACTGTGGAGAAACTTCATAAGGACTTCACCGTCAGGAAACTGATGGAAGAGAAGAAAGAGATGTAAACCTATGCATGTAGATTGCAGAAGTCATTATTTGGTCTGCGACGGGAGACAAAAACTTCGCTTAAGCCTGCTGCTCGAGTTTATCCTGTTTTAAGAAGTTCCTGATCACAACATAGCCTACACAGTCTACAGTTAAACTTGAACAAGGTCAGTGCTTACGCAGTTGCGATTATCAGGTCGTTTCTGATTATACTGAACGCTCTTTCTTTTAAAAGCGTTGGAAATCGGAACTGGCACAATGTAAGTGGCTAAATGTCAGTGCATGGGTTTTAAAGTTTTGTCTTCAACCCAGTGATGACAGTAGCCTATGATGAGCGAAGAAGGCAAAAATCATTGCGCATCTTGTCAAGGTTTGTGGCGAAAATAGGACCATCATTTGGAGAAGTTGATATGTAAGGCAGGCTTACCCCAAATAATAAATTATTAGTCCGTTACAATTTGGGATTAATTCGGCGCACAGGACGCATGGACGATTCCAGGATTGTCCCGGCAAATACCGGAACGGTTAGGCTTACGCCCAAATAATTAGCCTAGTCCGTTACAATTTGGGAATAATTCGGGACACAGGACGCATGAAGCCGATTCCAGAATTGCCCCGGCAAATACCGGAACGGTTGGCATTCTCATTGGGGCACCAGTTAATTGCGAAGAATATGCAAATGGAAAGAGTTCGATTCTAAAGCACAAGACTAAAGAATTCAAAGGCATGAGTTTGGCCATAACAGTCCTTGCTTGCGTGACAAGGAGATATGCCTGTCTGTCACATGAGCGAAGTGGACAAAGAGAGGAAGCCGAAGTCGGCAAGCGGATGAGATTGCGAAGCTATTTGGGCGCTTGGCCAGAGTAAGACTATTTTCAACGCCAAAGCGACAAGAGAATTTAAGGTCGTCTTGGAGTTGATGTGAAAATATCTATCTGTGGAACCCATCAACGAGCCCATAACTTTACAAAGAGATTCAGAGCATATTGCATGGGCAATGTTTGTTGACGCATTGAAAGCATTGGTCTCAGGTTATGGTATTTCTCAAGCTTGGCTTCCCACATTTGATAATCTAACGGGTTCTAATCCGGAGAGTTGGGGCCATTGGTCCTATAGTGAAATCAGGGCATTAAATAACCTCTGCGGTCAAGCTGATTCCTTAATTCTTTCCCCTAATTTGAGTCAAGTGTGCATTTTGTGCAACCCCCAACCTGTCATAAAACCACAAACATTTGATAGAACCTCTATTACTTCCCATAAAGAATGTAACAGACTCCGTCCTCCTTCGGCCTTCGCACAACCGTAAAATACCGCTTGATGACGGTTTTTGTTAAACGCATGCTATGCTAATCAAGTGACTTTATTACTTACTTACTTATTTATTTACATACTTAAATATATTCTGAAATCTGAATTTTAGTCTATGATTGCAGTCAGTTGTTGGCTAGTTGTTGGTCTATCAAAGATTTTAACATCTTTGTGGTCTATAGCATGGTCTATAGTGAGCGATAATAAAGCAGACGCGGACCATGCTGGAGGTAAATTGTTTAATTATCTATCATAAAATGCACTTTCTTTAATAAACAAAATTAATGTGCTTGAAATATTTCAAAATTGAGCAAACGTAAACAAGCCTGTCTGGGCAGTTTAAAAAAAAATAAAGGAACGGTGAAAGCGTTACCGGTAGGCTACCGCTCAGACTTTGAATGAAGAAAGTGATAATTCTGAATCGTTTGAATGCCAATCGCACTGGGTGACATCAAGCCTCTTATTGATTTGATTGTTGACTCTCAAACTACCAAGCTTTTTGTTACATTGACTACCAAGAGGGGGATTACCGCAACTCCTGGATTTGAGTTTGGTTTAAGATCTATATCATATCTTGTTATACCCGGATACAGCACTAGATTCAGCATTCATAGCTAAGCCAAAAAAATATATCTAGGTTTAAAATATGTGAATGGACATAGAAATTATGCACTTTTTTACATTGCTTTTTCCACATAGCCGTCGTAGCGTGTATTTTTGCATTTAAACAAATATATATATATTCTATTTGCAGATGATTCTAATGTATTTTTATCGCATGCCTCCTATGATCAGCTTCTTCAGTTAGTCAATAATGAATTAATATCAGCTAGTGATTGGTTCAAGGCAAATAAACTTTCATTAAATCTATCTAAAACTAATTATATCATATTTCGCTCAAATAAAAAACCAATACCTATAACAAATAATGAGCTGCTTATTGACAATAAAGTAATTCCTCAAGTTTACACGACAAAATTCCTTGGCGTTCATATTGATCAGCACCTAAAATGGAAAGTTCATATAGACGAAATAAGTAAAAAAATTTCAAAAAGCATAGGCATTATTAAGAGAGTCTCTTACTTGCTTCCCTCTCATGTGCTTATCAATCTATATTTCACCCTAGTCTATCCATACCTTACTTACTCTAATTTAATTTGGACTTCAACCTATGATACCCATCTCCATGTTTTAAGGACCTTACAAAAAAAAGCCATACGAGTTATCACTAAATCCACTGTTAACTGTCATACTGGTCCCTTATTTGCTGAGCATAAACTCCTAAATATTAAGCAGATTAGATTTGAACAGACATCTCAATTTATGTATCAATACATCAATAACCTCCTCCCTTCTTCCTTTGCATCTTACTTCTCTCCTGCATTGCATCCTGGACTCACTAGAGGTAATAGAGACTTCAGTATTATTTTTGCAAAAACAAATATTCGGAAATTTTCTATTAAATTCCAAGGCCCTGTCATATGGAATAAAATTCCGATTCACATTCGTAAGGCTACTAACTTAACTCATTTTAAACACCTGTTACGTGTGTATACATTATGTAATGTTTTCTGTTAATATAGCATGAGGGGTTACCCATGCTAATGCTGATTTATTTGATTGTTTGATTGCTTTTGCTTTTATTTTGTTCTTTCTCTGAGTTTTTCATGTAGTGTTAACTACATTAGTTTTGTTTTTTATAATAATTTTTTTTCATTCCCTAGTTAAGTAATATCTCTGTATTCCAATACTCCCTTCAGCTTTCACTTTCTCACTTCACTTTGTTAATTAGGCCCCTGCTTAGCGGGACTTGTCCCTTTTGGTGTGCCTATTTGCTCCCTCACTCTTATAACACCTATTCACTTTGAGTATTTTCTTATTGCGAATTATGTCTATACTTTGTTAAACATACATGTACAATTGAATTGATGGGATCAATAAAAATATGTCTATGTCTAAAATATGTCTATGTCTATGTCTATAAGATTGTGTCTGTTTTGAACATGATTTATACTTGTATTCGAAAATAGTTTACCTGTAGTAAAGCTTAATGTTCAACAATACAAACTAGTAATAAGTCTGTTTTATGTATAATCAAAATAAAAGGAATACATAGAAATATATCAACAAACGACATGAAACTAGAAGTTAACCTACATGTATGTCGTTGTCACAGGCAGTCATATTGTCATAATATGTCCGCGTTCTTGAGTTATTGCAAGCTACTCCCGTTCTTGTGCGAATGTACACAAACCGTTTTCTTGCACAGTTCACAGCACTGTCATAGCCTATATGAGGTCGTTGGCAGGGCCGGATTAACCAGTATGCCATGTCTGTAGGGTTGTCCAGAAAAGCAAAAAGTTTCAGAAAACACCCATACTGAAGTTTTTCCCATGATTTTGTTCATGTGTGGCCTACAGATATTTTTTACAGAATTTTAAAATGTCATCCTGATATCCCTCATGGCCCCTGAACTTAGGGACCGATTTTGGTAGAAATTGCACTGTATTTTCAATACGAACAACTGATTGCGAAGCAGATAGGACTCACAGTTGCACTATTAAACATCAAACGGATATAATTTTCTATATTCTTGACCAATGAGCAATAAAACAAGTTGAAATGTACTATCTGAGCAATATAAGGGGCCGTCCATAAGTGACGTCATGCAATTTAGGACGATTTTTGACCCCGAACCCCCTCGTTACACGTCATCACAAAATTCGTACGATATCCAGTAAGAAATTGTCACAAAAAGTCACAGATGTGTGACCCGACCCTCCCCTGGGGTGCGTGACGTCATTTATGGACGGTCCCCAATTAAGTACCAATACGCACCCGCCGCATGCGTCGCATCATGTGGTTCACATCCCTATTTTTCACATAATGTTAGTAATGCGACTGTTGCGAGTGCCTTGACACAAAACCTATATGCTTAAAGATGTCGACTCTGCAACAGCACTCAGACTATGATTACGGGACACTATTCGTAGTGCCTTGCTTAATGTCTTCCTGTCAAAAGTTTGGAATTGCTTCATGTGCTCTTTGGCACCCTGCAAAGGTCATGGAGGATCTTTGTTCAGGATCGGTCGTAATAATGGTTGCGAAGTCTAATAATAAGCTTCAGTCCACGCTCAGCTGTGTCGTTTGCTGATGCTCCAGCACGATGATCTCCCGCTTTGTCCATGACATGATTGATTTTAGTGAAGTTGATAATGGCAGTTGCCAATTTTGAAGTTGATTAACTTGGCAAGAATCCCAAGGGTGGTTGGAGGTTTCAACCTTCCAGTCATTCCTACAGACCCATTGTGAAGTATGTTTTTCACACACCAATTCCTAGTGGATCATAGGCCAACCCACCGCGTTCTTTACTACAGACCCATTGTAAAGTATGTTTTTCACATACCAATTCCTAGTGGATCATAGGCCAACCCACCCCGTTATTTGTCCACAATTCTCACACTGGTGGTACCTCACTGAAGAAATTGTTCCTTTTGTACTTTGAGCAAAAATCCCATGATAACAAGAATTAGCGACTCGATTGTTGGCCACACCACTGCTGCCTGAGACCATCTACAAGTTTCGATAGGTCTTGCCTTCAAACAAGTTGCTAGCGACACAACCTTAACGAACTTAACTGACCCAGAATCACACACTCTGTTCTGACTGCTGGCTATTAGCAATGACTGCCTAGTTGAGCCAGCCAATCAATAGTCATGTGACCAAACATGGTGTAGCGAACCAGGTTGCTACAAGCTACCTTACTTATTTACTCAAGTAAGGCCGCTATTTCTATTACGAATTCATGGGTGCTATGCTTAGCACTGATCGATGCGGTCATCGCTATATTTAGCTTCCCATGCATTTTTCAATGGAACTTTCCGCCACGTGCGATTTTTGATTGGTTAGACATCACGCGATGTTTTAGGCGCCAAGAAGCGCTCTCTTGCGGCAAATTAACGCGCAAACCTTCAGTCGGGCAGCAGAATTGAATCGAGTAAGACCTATGCTGGTGGAAATCGTGAATCGTGGTAAAATTGATGGTATTTTCGATTCTGGCAAGTTTCTCAGGTAGAAGACGAGGTTCTTCCGATGTCTTGTGAATCGATGTGTAATTACGAAGATTTCCGGCAACAATTAAATTAATAATACGCTTCCTACGGAGAAATTCTGGCATCGGCCGACGACTCAATAACTTTCTACAGGACGGAAAACGGTGGATCGGCTGTCCTAAAATATCAATGGGAACAGGGAAGTATAGGCAACCTAATCTATAGAGCTCGAACCTGAACTAAGTGTAATTAGATAAAACTTGTATCGCTATTTTGGTGCAAATATTAGTTGTGGTATATTCAGTCTGTGAACTGATCGGATAGGTGTGAAATAGTCAGTCTGTGAACTGATCTGATAAAACTTAAGCTAGTCAAGGGACATAGGCGTTTTAGGAGGGCCTTAATAGTGAATCTTTAATATTGATTCTATTTCATCGGCTGTGTAAATAATTGCTAATGAACGACAGACAGTCGCTTGATTAATTCTACAATAAATGAAACTTAAATAGAGAACTGTGAAGTGATTTTTGCTATCAAATTATAATGGACTCCGACGGGGATACGGACAGTGTCTTAGGAACAGGACAAGAGGAAGATGAGATGTGTCCGGGAGGAACACTTGAGTTAGGGACTACAGACAATACTGATGACTTAGACCCGGCAGTATTACAGAAGCAAATGACAACAATAGAGCAGTTTATGGAGCGCCAGAGTAGCATTTTAACCAGTCTAGCCGAAGAGCTAAATCTAGTTTCCATGCAGCAAGCCCAATTAAATTCCCGCCAGAAAGAATGTGAAATAATGGTGAGGACGGTAGCTGATGGTAAAGTGGGTGGTGGAGCTTGGGGAAATGTTGAGGATTCGAACCCAGATAAGTACCCATTTAGTGGGGCTGTCGTGAACTTAACAGCCACCGCTGACATATGTCCAATATCGGCTCATCCTGAGGAAGAAGGTAACCAGAGAAGCTCACACCCTAGGTTAGGATTCGAACCTGCTTCCATTAACACCAAAACCCTTGACCTAGGACCCGGATTTCCTCAACCGCGCTTAAGGGGGCGCGCAACAGTAGAGCCCATTAATTTGGGGGTGGAAACGTTAGGACAGGCGGCGCCCCCGCGCGTCACAATAGACTACATCTTAGCTGAGAAATTGTTTCCTGCTGTAAAAGTTCTAATGGACACAGCTGAGCGTGGACTGAAGCTTATTATTAGACTTCGCAACCATTATTACGACCGATCCTGAACAAAGATCCTCCATGACCTTTGCAGGGTGCCAAAGAGCACATGAAGCAATTCCAAACTTTTGACAGGAAGACATTAAGCAAGGCACTACGAATAGTGTCCCGTAATCATAGTCTGAGTGCTGTTGCAGAGTCGACATCTTTAACCCTTAAACCGCCATATACTTTGTGGGGTTATGTCACCCCGGACGCCAGATACTTTTTTGCTGCAATATACTTCGAAACGTCACAACTCATTGAGAAACAGTGAGGTACATAGGTATATATAGGTATATATAGGTATATATAAGAATATACATAGGTATATTGGTATATATGGATATATATAGGCATATATAGTCACATATACATAGGTATAAAGGTATATATATCGGCATACATAGGTATATAAGCATATATAAATATATGGGTATATATTGTATATAAGTATATATATATATGTTTAAAGGTATGCATATAGGTGCATAGGTATATAGGTATATATAGGTATAAGGTATAACACCTATATAGGCATATACATATATATAATATAGGTATATATATATAGGTATAAGGTATATATGTGTATATACAGATATATATATATATAGGCATATAGGTATATGTATATAGGTATGTATGTACTTAGGTATATAGGCACGTAGGTATATATATATATAGGTATATATAGAAATGTATTTGGCTATATAGGTAAATGTCGGCATATAGGTATATATAGGTATATACAGGTATAAAGGTATACATACATTGTAGGTATGAAAGTATATATAAGTATATATTATTATATATAGGTATATATATATTGGTATATATAGGTGTATATATATAGGCATATTGGTATATATACTAGGTGTAAAGGTATAGATATGTATATAAGCAATATATAAGTATATAGATCTATAAAGGTATATATAGGTGCATAGGTATAAATGGGTATATATAGGCATAAGGTATATATATATATATACAGGTATATATATAGGTATATATGTGTGTATATATAGGTATGTAAGTATATATAGGTATATGTAGGTATATATATAGGCATATAGGTATATTGGCTACATAGGCGGTACCGACGTTCAACACATATGTGTCACCGCATATACGCGGTTCCGGCGTTCTGCCAAATATCCTCGGGAACCGCACACTTGCGGTTCCGGCGGTTTAAGGGTTAAGCATATAGGTTTTGTGTCAAGGCACTCGCAACAGTCGCATTACTAACATTATGTGAAAAATAGGGATGTGAACCACATGATGCGACGCATGCGGCGGGTGCGTATTGGTACTTAATTGGGGACCGTCCATAAATGACGTCACGCACCCCAGGGGAGGGTCGGGTCACACATCTGTGACTTTTTGTGACAATTTCTTACTGGATATCGTACGAATTTTGTGATGACGTGTAACGAGGGAGTTCGGGGTCAAAAATCGTCCTAAATTGCGTGACGTCACTTATGGACGGCCTCTTATATTGCTCAGATAGTACATTTCAACTTGTTTTATTGCTCATTGGTCAAGAATATAGAAAATTATATCCGTTTGATGTTTAATAGTGCAACTGTGAGTCCTATCTGCTTCGCAATCAGTTGTTCGTATTGAAAATACAGTGCAATTTCTACCAAAATCGGTCCCTAAGTTCAGGGGCCATGAGGGATATCAGGATGACATTTTAAAATTCTGTAAAAAATATCTGTAGGCCACACATGAACAAAATCATGGGAAAAACTTCAGTATGGGTGTTTTCTGAAACTTTTTGCTTTTCTGGACAACCCTACCATGTCTGCCATGGCGGCGGGCCCCCATCGCCAGGGGACCCCCGTGCGAGAACAACAAGAATTTTTAATGTGCATTTTCCCATTTATTCAACTTCACTTAAAGGACATTGTGTAAATTTATGTCAATTGCTGATTGGTTTTTATGAGCGAATGCACTGCGGGCCCTTAAAAGTTAAAACTCTTAGAGTACCGGTATAGGATCCCTGGCATAATTATAATTGCATTGGCGAAAGCAAACGATGCCAAAAAATCAAAATGTTTCAACTTTCCAGTGCTAAAAAAGGCGAATAGCCTAGTAGGAAAACAAATAGCGCAAATTGTTCCAAAACTGAATTTTTTCATAAACTCCAGATGGGTCAAAGGAAATGGATAATTATGGATCGGCATGTTTAATGGTATACCGTAGTTAAGCACTAAGCGCCATGTACTGAAGGTTATAGGCCTACATCTAAAGAACCTGAAATTTGTGAGTCTGGTGTCTTAAAAGCTACAACGCATAATATTTTTGCTATGGTCTCTTATTTAGATACTGTTTCTTCAAATGACATTTTTCACCAGTTTGCCACCGCCATTACGCCCATTAGCAGAAAAATGTAAACCATGCTATATGTATAGCATGGGCGCTCGCGTAGGCGAAGACTTGGCTTTTGGCTTGAGGAGGGGGTGGTGAGCGAGCAACCGGAGAGCGGTCGCCGAGGAACGAAGCGCTTAGCGGAGGGGCTTGAGGAGGGGCGCATCACCTCCCCATGTTTGATTTGTTCTAAATTTCCACACTGCAAAAGTAGGCTAACATTTATTTTTAGGTTGTCATTTTAAAGACATTTCTCATCATTTCAGGGCTCATAGTCGTGATTTAAGGCTTGAAAAGCATCTCCTCCTGTTGTTTATTATTTTTAATTTTTACACTTTAATGGTAACATTTTAGGCTGTCCCCTCAACTAAATTTGATGGATTATGGAAGACATGATTAAGGCTTCGATAAATATCCTCTCCATTGTCCACATTTTTAAGTTTCACACTAGCCTATGATTGTTGCAATTTAAGCTGTAGGTCTAATCATTAAAAAATTGCTCATTTTCAATGCTGATGGTCATGGATTAAGACCTCAGAGTGTTTCCTCCTAATTGTCTACAATTTTTTATTTGCACACTGTAACCGTAACTTTTAAAGCAATCATCTTTAAAAAGTTACTTAATTATGATACCAGTACCTTTGACGTGGTTTAAGAGTGAAGACTTCTATGAATGTCCCCTACAATAGCTTGAATTTTTTATTTTGAAAACTGTGATGGAAGCATTTTAAGCTGTCATCATAACGAAATTGCTCAGTGGATAAAATTGTAGAAATTTATTATATTTATAAAATATTTCTCATATATTGCATTTCGATGTAAGCAACTCCGTCCCCATGTTTGGTGGCCGTGCCCTGTTCTGCATATAGGTCTCCGCGTTACCAAAGTCAGTATCATAGGATTTAAGCCGCTAAACTGAACATACCTACTGCATTGACGTTTATAAAATGCCATTTACAAAAATATTCAGGTATTTCAATAAGCTACATATAATTAAGTTTGATTTATAAAGTCAATTATGGGCATGCATAGACTTGCGGGACTGTGGGAGGAGTATGGTCTCGGAAGGTAAGGGCCGATTAGGGGCTCCCTTAAAATATGGCGGCGGGCCCCCCGAGGGCTTAATCCGGCCCTGGTCGTTGGCCTAGACCGAAGTTGTTAGCATTTTGCTTCCACAGCTTATATAGCCCTTCCTATATCCAACCTGTACACAGCATGATGGCACACATTCGCACTTTGCTTCCAGTAGCTGCAGTGTACCGAGGCAGACTTGCAGCTGGTCCGTTTTGAGTGAACTGTATTGCTCTGGTGCAAGTCTTCATCACGGTACTAATCTCTCTGGAATAAGCTACCGAGAAGTCTCCTAATAAACTAAGTCTTTTTGTATTTCTTTGCCTTTTTTTCGCAAGAACTTGAAACCATTCATTCTCTTTGATTGTAGTTTGGTGCTGTCAGTTCGGGAGCTCCTCTGTCGAGTTTCTCTTGAAGTGGCGCTATATAAATTCATGATTACGATCATGATTACTGTCATTCCACTTATTTTAGCATTTCTCAATTCATCTTCAATATCTGTTTCATCTAACATCATTTCTTTGCTAACAATCGTTTACGCCGTAACATCGGATTGCGTTGTGATTTCCAAGAGGATCGGAAAAAATATTTAGGGTTTTTCTTAGGATTAAGCACTGCCTTCCAAATTCCATTCTAATCAACCTCTACTATTCCCCTATTTTCCATATCTCTCGTATTGTAATAATTTATGGGGTTCGAATTATCCCTCACGCTTTCATCATTTGATCACATTACAAAAACGAGCAATATTAAGAATAATCTGTGGTTCTCCTTGGAGAGCTCACACTGCTCCACATGTTTAAAAATAATTTTTTTTTATCTTTACCTAAGATAAATAAATTCTAGATTTGCTTATTCATGTTTCGTTTCCATTTAAACTTATTGCCGGTACTATAATTTTAATTCACTCGAATTAATTGATTATAGTAGCCTAGTTTAGCTGGTGAATTAATATTGCCTATGTCTTTTAAACATTATTTTTCTATGGGCTCTGATATTCATGATCATTTCACCAGGCACTCGCACTCATACAGAACTGAATTTGTTAACTTCGGAATCAAGCAGTTCTGAATTAAATATAATTTCGGTCCTTCACTATGGAATGGGTTACCTGGTGACCTTACTTGCTTATTGCCTCTTGGTCTGTATAAGAGCTTACTTAAACGATTTCTCCTGCACAATTTAAGAATTTGTATATTTTGTTTTGTTGTCTAATTTAGACCTATTACTGTCATCTTATGTATCTGGTATAACCATAAGGGATTCAGATGATTATAGTTGCGTAGTTTAACTGGTGTCCATCTGAATTGGTGGGTAGTACTGGGTCATTTGTGATAATTGATAAGTCCCACTTGGTATAATGACGGTCCTTGCTATCCTAACCACCCTCTGCTACTTACCCTTATCCTCATTATTGTGTTGCAAATGACATAAGCATTATTATTAATGTTTGTTGCAAAAATTTTCTGCTTTCTGCAAGCAAAATCGTTCGCGAACTTATTGAACACCCTATACTTTCATTCTTGCTTTAAAATAGCCGGTTCTGTCTACTCTTGTTAATTTTTCTTGAAATTTTTTTGTTTCTTTTAAATGGTAATCTGTGAGCATTGTTAATTGAGCATATAATTAGCCAGACATAAGCATTGCACATTTCCAGCATTAAACAACTATTTATAGTACATAGGATTTACAATATCTGTGATAGTTCCTCAATATATCTAGAGTAGCGACCAGCTCAATGAGAATAAGGGATATAGCTTATCAAGTCATCTCCCCATGCAGTTAACAGTATCTTCCAATACTCTTAGCAGTAATAGAAACTCATCAACAAGATGCTCGGTAATCAAATATAGGATCCCAACAGCAAGACTCGACAATGAAGCATGCTGTTCAATTGGCCAGCAATAATCATTAAATGATTAGTCGGTACAAAATTACAAATCAGGCAAATATTGTTATAGGCATCCTTCTGATGATGATAATAATAATAATAATAATAATAATAATAATAATAATAACAATAATAATAATAGATTAATAATAATAATAGAAATTATCATAATAATGATTTTATTTAATTAAATACCTGCAAATGCACTGCGCTTTACATGTAAAAGTTATGCATCAATCTTATTTAACATCATTACTACCACCTGCGCCCACGGGCCCATGACCGTTCAATCTCTCCGGCAGATGTTTGATGAGAAAAACTTTCGTCATTAGGATGATATAATTATACGATTTTTAATTTATAATGTGTTTTTGCACATTTGACTTTTTATCATTCAATGAATTATGTGTGTTTATTACCAGATTTGTACACCAAAATGCGGATAGCAATTGGTCAAATAACGAATAATCTTATCTTTTAAATAATTCTGATTACCCTCTTTATAATGAGAATGCCGCTTTCCGCTTGCTCTGATAACCAGCAGATAGCAGTCATTTGGATAAAGCAATCGAAGGGGGTTGTATACAGCAACCTAATATTATAGTCGCAATTACGTTCATAATATTCAACTTAAGAGATGGACTTGGCGGAGACCGTTTAAGTCTACCAATAATTATTATAATTTTGAAAACCTAATATTACACATGGTCGATGTGAGCTTTCCAAGTCAAATTCTCATCAAAGATGACGCCCAAAAATTCAATCTGGACACCCAGCATAGTTGAGTATAACTAGTGAACCCCGAAAAGCGCTGGCTAACGCAGGCGGCAGGTGTTGGAAGGACACCTTTGGGCGAAAGAGGCCCACCGGCCTCCTTACCCTACCGAGAGAGAACTGGTCACCACTCGGCAAAGAGAACAAGAAACCTTATGACCTGGATGGACAACATCAAAGAAGATCTGAGAGAGAAGGGCACCAGCTTGGCCGAGATCGGAGAAACCATCAGAAGCAGAGAAGTTTGGAGGAAATTCATACACGCCTCATCGTCATATCGATGGCGGAGGAGAAGATAGAAGAGAAGAAGAGTGATTAAGATAGGGTTAGAGAATTCAGGTACCTTCGTCCTACAACGTTAGGCCTACCACAGGCATTCCTGAGTAGCATTTGCTATAGCTATGCCATAATGACTTTTTATTGTCCATTTTTATTGCACTGTAATTGCCATTGTTATCTCATTTCCCTATGGTTACATTTGTATTTCTTTATTCTTTAATCAGGAACTGTATGCGATGGTTCGCCTAGGAGAGTTCACCATGCGCAAGAGAGCTTTGGTCATCAGCTGTGCCGCCGTTTTTACTCTAATCATCTGTTCAATACATTTCGTCAATGTTCTTCCAGGGATCAATGCATGTTTCACAGAAGAAGAGTTCTTCTCAACGCTGACAGCCCTCAGGAAACGTTCCGATGTTTTAGCATCGCCAGTCCTCAGACATAAAATAAATGCTCCCACAAACAGTTCCGCGTTTATTTCTTCACACCAAGCCATTCTGTCACCCGTCACGGTCTACTATGTCTGGTGCCAAAGACACTGTTTTGAGTTTCGGCACTACCTGAGCGTCAAGAGCGCAATTCAGAATTTGCAACCCCAAATTATAATACTTTACTATCGATACTATCCCCACATTGATACAAATATCTACAATACATGGCTGAGCGAACTTCAACAAGACTTTCCATTTCTCGAAACCGTTGAGGCACCTAGCGAGGGTTGCCACAATGGGAAGCCGAGCATGTCTTTCATTTATCAACTCACCAACGAACGAGGAGGAATCTATTTGGGCGAGAACACCATTTTAACTCATCCTTTGCCTGACAGACACCACACGACGTTGTTTTCTGTTGGCGAAAACTCGGGAGACATTCACCTATTAGTTATAGATGAGAAACTATTGTGTGAACCAGATCTGACACAAGTTAAATCGATCTCGATAAATTGCCCACTTGTTTCAGCACTGCAGAATGCCACTGTTTTGCCCTCTTGCATCATTCTTGATGATGCCATTTTCCCAAAAGACATATGGTACCTGGAAAGTGCTTTTGGTCGTTTTGCTCGAAACCTTTTCTACGGATCTTCGGAACTGCCAGAGGTAAAGCCATCTTATGACGAGTTAGTTCCAAACATCGGACATATGATTTGGTTCGGTGGTGGACGAATGGATTTTCTCTTCTTCCTTGGAGTACTCAGTTTGTTGCACGTTGCTGGAGTGGACACGGTTTACATCCACGGTGATAAGCCACCGTCAGGATACTATTGGACTCTTCTTAAGGACGACCCTCGAGTCATTCACGTTCCGCAGTACGGTATTCACACGATTTACGGACAAGCTGTGAAATATGACTATCACCAGAGCGATGTTTTGAGAGGTGAGCTGATGTATCGCTATGGGGGAGTCTACTTGGACGTGGATGCAGTGTTTGTCAAAGAACTTGACCCAGAAATTCGGGGTTACGATGCTGTCGGAAGCTACGACTGGGTCGATTGGGAACATCCATATCCAGAGATCATCAACTTGGGAGTGACGATGGGAAAGAAGAAAGCGGAATTCTGGCGTCTGTTTCGGGAGTCGATGAAATGGTTCCTCGACGAAGAATTTTCCTGGAATGGACTGAGGAGACCGTATCAGATCCTGGAGAGACATCCTAACCTGATTCGAATCGATCCCCATTTCCAGGTTATCTGCTTCAGACTAAAATGTCATGCCACGTGGTGGAAGAATTTTCAGGACGATAGGATCCATCACCTAAACAGACAGCTGGACTGGAGAAAGGACGCCTACGCTTTCCACTTTACCAGTCCAACGCCATCCGAATTCAACAGTTACGATCAACTTCTCAAGTCAGATGGTATGTTTGCCGATATTGGAAAGCATATTCTCAACCGGAGCGGTATGACGGGATACTTCTCCAGGAAGATGGCCGTCGCCCGTGGAATTAGTCTTCGTGCGTCTGTCGTATAAAAGTCAAGGAAATACGTGGGGTGTAGACTTGATATTTGATGTACGAGCATAGTGGTATGACCTAACACATATTTAAGCGATAGAGAGAAACTGCAATCATCAAGTCGGTCGATCTTTTACTAAAAGAATATCTTCCCAGAAATCGCGCTCCTGGTCATGGATTTTCCCATCCGCCCCACTGACCTCAACTACAAGTCGCACCCTACTGAACAATGGCGAGTGACATTCTATTGAAAAGGAAACGCAGAGATTCTGTTGTACGACTGCTATTTCAATTTGCATGAATCCTGCCTATGATAAAAGCACTAGCAAGCTACATGTATGTGTAGCATTCCACCTCGATGTTCTGTACATTCAAGTTGTTGTTTCCTTCACTGATTACCTTTACTCGTCTAAGTGTGACAACTTTCGTTTTGCCAAGTTTGAATATTTAAACAGTAATTAAGTCGTTGAAGTTTTCACAGTCAACATGTAAATTACTTTCCATTTTCAGGGAGAACAATCGTAGAACTCGCTGGACAAATGATTAGTTGCACGAATTGCATGCTTAATATATAATCAAATTTAGGCACCTCATTGTCGGCTAAAACATGTCTAGTGACACAAAGGAACTACGGCATAATAGTGTTTTTATTGTAGGCTACTTTACCGTTCTGTATTGTATCGTATTGTTTTGCGATTTCAATTTTTATTAACAGCATTGCAAAATAGCTAGTTAACGCAATAAATAATGTGCAATCGAGGTTTCGCTTCGTTGAAGGTTCCACAAGCAGTCGACAGGATACTTGAAAAGATTAGCTCTACATTGTATCTTGCACCCAAACATTGGCGGTTCGCGTGGTGTGCAACAGTCTAACGAATATTATATCCGGGCAGTCAGTTTGCACCGATGCACTGTAACTCTATCTAATAAGGTATCCCTGTTCTGAACATAAAATAGGCCTATAAAAGATATCACCCCCACCTTCAAAGAAAGGCCATCTGTCAATGAAATTTGGAGAGCCAATGAACTACAGTCACGCTTTGTATAAACTCTGTTAGATGTGAATCACTCCTAAACACAATTTCTTTTTACTTTGTGTTCAAAGACATCAGCAGTAAAATGGTGGTAGCTATCGTGGAGTGAAAATTATTGTGTCTATAATAATTATGATCAGTAGCGGCGCCAGGGAGGCTAGGGGGACTAAACCCTCTAAAAAGATCATCTGGAGCTAAGCCCCCTAAAAAAGATCATCCGGTATTTTTACATGTAAAACTGAAATATTTCCACGATGAGCCCCCTCCCTAAAAAATTAAATACATCCTTGAGATTTGGACCGGATGACTAAATAAAGATCGTGAGAAATTTGGTGGATGAAAATGGAAAGTTTCCGCGAGGATTCAGCTCCCAAAATCTGAAATCCTGGCGCCGCCACTGACTACTATCGTAGTTTTGGATGATTTCAGCTGATGGTATCATGGATAACGACCGGCCACATCAATACCAGCACTATCGCAGCTATCACCACGTCCACCAAGTTGGCCAGTGGCCCAACCTTCGCCATTACCACGACCAATAAAATCACTGCCACGGCGAGGCGGAGAAGAAACTTTTGCATTCGGTGATCAGAAAAATGATCCATGTGCTTTAGAGTTTCTTTTCGGGAGAAATGCAATATCATTGCAATTTTCGACCATAGAGTCATAGACCGCATAATTTTAAGCTTCCAGCAAAAGACTTTAGAACCCATATAGCAAGAGCTTTTTTCATAGAAAATGGCAAATAGACGTTTTTATGAGAAAAAAGTTTTAAAAAAACAGCAAAAAACAGTATTATTTTCATATAACCTGTACCTGAATGCGGTGTGAACATCTAGAATTTATTGTGAATAAGCAAATTGTCAATAATACTACCACTGCCATGGCAACATCACTATTATCGTGGTGACCAAAATCACTATGACCACTATCTCCACCAAGGCCATAGGCCTATCATCTCACGTTTTCTACTTTCTCTGGTGCATGCCAACTGCCAATGAAGATCAATCAATCATTCATTCATTCAATCAATCAAGGTTTGTTATTGCCACCAATAATAATTGCAACATTCAGTATACACGAAGTAGACAATAGACAATAGGCCTATTACAACATCGATCACAATGGGAAGCCCAAACGGGATGAGGGTTCCGCTGAGTGGGCCATGCACGCAATTCTACATGCAGATGCATTTTGACATACACTTTTTGCTCTCCTTTCCATAGATTTCTCTCACCGCCTCAACCATCCTGCCCCAGCTGCCCCAATATCATGCCCCCACTCCCCCAATATCATGGCCCTCACTCCCCAATATCATGGCCCACTCCCCAATATCATGGTCCTCACTCTCCCAATATCATGGCCTCAATCCTCCAATATCATGGCCTTCACTCACGAATATCATGGCCCTTACTCCCCAATGTCATGGCCCCGCTCCCCAATATCATGGTCCTCACTCCCACAATATTATGGTCCCCACTACCTCAATATCATGACCCTCACTTCCCAATATCATGGCCCCTCTCTCCATATCATGGCCTCCACTCCCCAATGCCATGGCCCCTGTTCCCCAACATCATGGCCCCACTCCCCAATATCATGGCAGCAGAACTTACCACTGAATCACTTCCATTTGCGACGGCAGAGGGCCTCACGATATCCGTCACGAAAAGCTTGACTGCGAAAAGCGTAGATGATAGGATTGCAAGCGCTATCAGTGGCGGCGCTAGGGGGGGCTGGGGGGGGCTAAGCCCCCCCTACGAGAGGCTCAGCCCCCCCTAAAAAAAGGGCCATCCGAAATTTTGTACAGTGGAATATCCACGATTTTGGGCTGACGACTAAAAAAAAAAAAAAAAAGGTCGTCAGAAATTTTGGCGGCGAAAATAGAAAATTTTCGTAAGATTTCGGCGGCGAATATAGAAAATTTTCATGAGAATTCCGTCGAGGCTTCAGCCCCCCCGAAACTGAAATCCTGGCGCCGCCACTGAGCGCTATTCAGATAGCCACACCAGTACGTCTGAAGTGCATGAAACAGCGATGGAATGTAATGTAAATGGTTGGCTATGTATGTAATCAGCCTTAAAATCGTCGTCAGCATCATGACCTGATCTTATTCTTGGGAGCATTCTGAACCACCTCCACGGGAGAGCCTTGAGGAGAGAGCAATTTGCGACCGACATAGACCTCAATTTTAAGCTTCCAACAAACCATAGAACCCATAATTATAGCAAGAGTTTTAAAAAATAGAAAATGGCAAAGAGGTCTTTTTATGAGAACAATAATGGCTACAAAAAGTCTTATTTAATGTTACCTGTATACCTGGATGCGGTGTGAACATCTGGAAGTGTGAATAAGCAAATTGTGAATAATACTGTACTACTACCATGGCAACATCACCACTATCAAAGGTCACCAAAATCACTACCATCATGCACCCCTATCAGATCTATCGGCATTACCACGACCACCAAAATCGCTATGATCATTATCTCCACTAAGGCCACCGAACTCATCTCGCCTTTCTACTCTCACTGGTGCATGCCAACTGCCACTGTAGATCAATCAATCAATCAATCAATTTTTCTTCTTCCAATCACTGCAACATTCAGTAGTCACGAATTAGACAATCGGCAATAGATCTATTAAAAAATTGCGGTGTTGTGCTTTTTCTTTGAGTTAATAGGCTTAAGTAGGCTAACTTTGAACTTTGCGAAAGTGTGAAGTAGGCCTACATGTATGCTATAGTATAGGCATAAGCAACAATAGCCTACAATATAGTTAGCCTGCTGTTGACTGGAGTATTCTATAGGGCTATGCCTTCGTATACGCCTATAGGCCTATATAAATACAGAAGTTAAGGAATTACAATTAGCAGTTTTCCAAAAAGTGTCCCGGATTTTTGATGGCCAGAATATGGTCACCCTAAATTAGCATCAACACAGAAACGTTAATTAGCTCTCAGTAGACTGCCAGAGTATCCAGGCTTATGGGCTTATTATGTGTCAAGTTCATATGACTATGTAGGCGTACAATTACAATCCTGCGTGTATTATAAACCGTGAGGCATGATAAACAAAACCCCTAGAAAAATTGTTATAATTTTAACAATAATTTTTATTCAAACAATGCCAATGAAATTCAGGAAATTTCTAGCTAAATAGCAGGCAATGTAAAAAGATTTTCAGTTTGTACTCAAACTGTCCTCCTTTAGCTTCTACGCATGCGCAAAGTCGCTAGCGCCATTCATGCACCGCCGAGTCAATAATTCGCTGGTCAAGATCGTTCGAAGCTTGTACGATTCGCTTACGAAGAAATTCAACATCACGGACCTTTGTTTTGTACACCATTTCCTGCATGCACCCCATATTTTAGCCTATAATTTACGGGATTCAGACCTGGGCTGTTATGGGCCACAGTGTAAGAATTATGAAGTCAGGGGTTTCATTCGTCAGAAGTGCATCCGTTTCTCGAGCTATGTGCGCTAGAGTATACCACCTTGCTGGAAACTGTAAAATTCGGAGTTGTTGAATTTCAGGTATATAGAAGCTAGGCCTTTCATGAGTGAAACATCTCTGTAGTATTAGCCGTTGATTTTTACCCAGGTTTAACAAAGTGAATTGACGTGCGCCCCAGAGAAGAAACACCGAATCAGGGATTTGCTAAACGTCGGACGTGTGCGTAAAAGGCGGTCGGCTGCGATATCTCTTTCCAGCAACATGGCCCCTAACAGCCCAGATCTGAATCCCGTCATTTATACAGTATGGGGGATGCATGCAGGAAATGGTGTGCAAAACAAGGGTCCGTGATGTTGAAGATCTTTATAAAGTATGGGGATGCATGCAGGAAATGGTGTACAAAACAAAGGTCCGTGATGTAAGCGAATCGTGCAAGCTTGGAACGATCTTGACCAGCGAATTATTGACTCGGCTGTGCGTGAATGGCGCAAGCGACTTTGCGCATGCGTAGAAGCTAAAGGCGGACAGTTTGAGTACAAACTGAAAATATGTTTACATTACCTGCTATTTAGCTAGAAATTTCCTGAATTTCATTGACATTGTTTGAATATTGTTAAAATTCTAACAATTTTTCTAAGGGCTTTGATTTTTATGCCTCACGGTGTACATGTAGATTGTAGTAATTTGTAGACGTCATTATTGGGTCTGTGAATTTCGCATAAACCTGCTGCCTGAGTCTATCTAAACAATCGGGGACAAAACACTGTGGAGAAACTTCATAAGTGCCTCATCGTCAGGAAACTCATGTAATAGAAGAGAAGAAAGAGATGTAAGACTATGCATGTAGATTGCAGAAGTCATTATTGGGTCTGCGAAGGGAGACTAGAACTTCCTGCTGTTCGAGTTTATCCTGTTTTAAGAAGTTCCTGATCACAACGTACAGTCAACAGTTAAACTTAAACAAGGTCAGTGCTTACGCAATTGCGATTATCAGGTCGTTTCTGATTATACTGAACGGTCTTTCTTTAAAAATCGTTGGAAATCGGAACTGGCACAATGTAAGTGGCTAAGTGTCAGTGCATGGGTTGTAAAGTTTTTGACTTTAATCCAGTGATGACAGTATGATGAGCGAAGAAGGCAAAAGTCATTGTGCATCTTGTCAAGTTTTGTGGCGAAAATAGGACCATCATTTGGAGAAGTTGATACATGTATGTAGGGTACCGTAGGCTTACCCCAAATATAAGTGGCTAAATGCATGTGTCAGTGCATGGGTTGTAAAGTTTTGACTTCAACCCAGTGATGACAGTATAATGAGCGAAGAAGGCAAAAATCATTGTGCATTCTGTCAAGTTTTGTGGCGAAAATAAGAACATCATTCCAGGATTGTCCCGGCAAATACCGGAACGGTTGGCAACCTCATTGGGGCATCAGTTACTTGCGAAGAACATGCAAATGGAAAGAGTTTGATTCTAAAGTGCAAGACTAAAGAATTCAAAGGTACGAGTTTGGCCATAACAGTCCTTGCTTGCGTGACAAGGAGATATGCCTGTCTGTCACATGAGCGAAGTGGACAGAGAGAGGAAGCCGAAGTCGGCAAGCGGATGAGATCGTGAAGATATTTGGGAGCTAGGCCAGAGTAAGACTATTTTCAACGCCAAAGCGACAAGAGAAATTAAGGTCGTCCTGGAGTTGATGTGAAAATATTTATCTGTGGAACCCATCAACGAGCCCCTAACTTTACAAAGAGTTTCAGAGCATAGTGGGCACTGTTGGTTGACGCATTGAGCGCATTGGTCCCAGGTTATGGTATTTTATAATATTCGTTTATTGACATTCAATCAATTTCTCCAGCTTGGCTTCCCACACTTGATAATCTAACGGGTTCTAATCCGGAGAGTTGGGGCCATTGGTTCGATAGTGAAATCAGAACATTAAATAACTTTTCCGGATTGTGTTGATTCCTTTTTTGCACTAGAATTATCTATTACCGTTGCTCAAAAAGGTCCTACATTGCTGACCAGGACACATTTGGGTCTATCAGAATTGTTACAAATGTTACACAAACCAAGAAAGAACTACCAAAATCGGGAAGCCATGTACATGTGTAGTAGACTATGATGATGCTATTTTACGAAGTGTTAGTTTTACAAAAATAGTCTTTGTAAAAATATTAACAGTAAACTCCACTCATTGTAATGTGATAGTATCATATCTATATAAAAAAATGTAAAAAGTTTGTTCCTAATCGAATATATCGGAAAGTTCATGGCCGATTCTTTTGAAATTTTTCGCAAAACGGTTCGAATACGATCGGGTTTGTAAAAGGATTTCCTGGAAAAAAACCAAATCTTTTAGACCAAAAAACGACAACTTTCTCTTCGATTTGACACGTTTATACATTTTAACTTTCACGCATACTCCGCCATTTTGGCCCGTGCAGGGATGCCACTCTGGATTTTGAAAAAAGGTCAGATCCAGTTGAAAAAAGGCTAGAAAAGGCTAGATTGACGATCTTTGTGTAAAATACATGAATTTTTTCAATTTTCCGGCTTGAAATTTTTGACGACCTTTTTTAGTCGTCCGATGACTTAAATTTCCTCTCTTTTCCGTCCCGAAAAATTGATGATGACCTTCCTTTTTAGTCTTTCGCTCCAAGATTTACAATTTTTGGTCCAAATTCACAAAATTGTCGATTTTTTCACGTCTTTTGTGCATTTTCAGTAAAAAATAAACAAATTTGTATGCAAAAAGTCGGAAAAACCGCCGTGAGAAAAAAGGCTAGATCTTGACAAAAAACCTAGAAACCTAGACAAGACCGAAAATATCTAGATCTAGGTGGGAAAAGCTAGGAGTGGCATCCCTGGGCCGGTGTATTTATAACGCACAGGGATGCCACTCTGAATTTCAGTGGCATAGCCTTTCATGGGCCCGTGTGCAGAGGTCTCGCATGGGCCCCTGTATGGCCTTGTAAGGCCGGTGGCATGCAATGTCACTTGATATTAGGCCTGACACATGCAGTACAACTCACTCACAGAATAAACATGAAAGCTGAACGAATGTGGCAGAAATTAAAGTGTTATAACTGCAGTGATTTCAGTCGAATTGATAATTTATCACGTTGCATGCTTATCCACATTGTTACTATAGTATATAGCCTACTTACAAACAATGTCATGGCATCACAGAGTTTTCTTCTAGCATTTTATTCAGCAAAATTGTAAATCATCTATCAATAATAATGTCGTTTTTGGTGTGCAAATTGCAAATCATTGATCAGAATTATGATTTGCAATTTGCACACCAAACACGACAAATCATCAGTTTTTCACAGTACATAAAAATATATTTATCAATATTCCGTGCAAGTTCAAAAATATGGACGAATACGTGATTCCCTAGGACCCTGATCCACACGTGCTCAATCTGGTATTTCGCTGATTTTGGGGTGAGAGCTGAGAGAAGTTGAGAGCCGTATGAGAATCATAGAAAAATAACTGGGGGCCAGACAATGACCACGTGGAGTTGTGTTGTAAAAAGGTGCAAAGAAGACTTAACTACGTGACCCTAAAAATGACCAGCAGCGGTTGAACCACCTCAAACCCCAGCAATTCTCACCATGGTAGAGGGAGTTGTCAAGTCACCACCGTTACCATATGTCCATATCCAGCAAATGACTAGAATACAAGTATGAGGTTTCTGCGGGGCACTGTTTAATTACAATGCACGAAAGTGACAGATGGGCGGATTATAAATGTAGTTATCACACCTAACGGAAGTTTTTGAAATCTACGCTTATTTATTCCATATTATTTGCAGTTATATTCGAATTATTTACGTCCATAGCATTTTTTCCTACGCGGTTCGGCCAGATGAGACGTAAAGATTTGAGCTCAAAATAATGACGTCATGAGTTTAGTGAACATACACCGTTTCTAATAATATATCGTTTTTATAACAGCGAAATTTAAAATATTGAAAGATTTTTGGATCGCGATCTTTATGCGTTTCTCGGGTGGATCAGAAGAAATAAGCCTAGAATAATCCTCACAAATATTTTCGATGGAAGTAAATATCACGTGACCTCAAACCGTCATGCCATTGGCTGTAGGACTCTGCTAGCCGCAATGGAGGCGATCAACGGGAATGGCTTTTGAATCGCTTATCGCGTGGAAGTTAAAATGTTGACATCTCGGCTTATAACTTATAAAGTGCATAGACAGCTGAAAATAGTCGCGTGGAACTACAAATTTGGGTAAGAATCGATTGCAAAAATGTTGGTAAAACGAATCGCTGTAATTTCCGAGCAGGCTCTGGGAAGAAATTCAAAATACATCCATACAAACAAAAGGACAAACTTTCACACTTATATTATTAGATCAAAATAACAGGAATACATATATATATATATATATGTATATATATATATATATATATAAGAAAGGAAGTACGTAGGGCCTATCTTTGTCAGTTATGCACGCTCACACTTTTGCAACTACTGACCTGAAACATTGTACAAAAATAAACTTTCACTCAACTTACTCAGGCGCGCTATTTTCACCTCGTTATTCACTTTAGAACTCGAGATATTAGACATTTTAAATTTCGCTGTGTTGAAGTATGCGCCATCGTTGCAATAATTGCGACTCTGTATATTTTAATCGTTTTTCAATAGCGGCCTGTTGCCGTTGACGTCATTTTCACGTCATTTTTTCGCCTCGCTTAGCTTGAAAATCATACGCTGTCGTACAGACCTGGGAAAAGATAAGTATATACGAAGAGGAGCCCAGACATGAGCTTAACCACGACCGTCTAAATTCACCACTAAATTCAGACGGTTGTGGCTTAACTCGCAGAATTGGGGGAAGGGCGGAAGGCCATTCCAAGCAGAGTGGCATAAATTAGCATAATAATTATTATTGTGCGAGACGGGAAGAGACGTAATGAAAGTGGAGAGAAAAAGATGGATGGGAAGGAAGGGAATAGAAGGGAGGGGAAGTGTGTTTACTGAGCAACGCCGAGAACCCCAGAGGGGTTGCGAACCCGACTCACAGGGGCTGGTGGGCTGGGTTAGGGGACAAAACCTAAGTTTCCTGGGCAACGCCGGGTACCGGTACCCCAGGAGGGAGGGAGGGAGAGTGGGGAAGGAGGGGAGGGAGGTATGAGGGGTGGAGGGATGGTGGGAGGGAGGGAGGGGGAAGTGTGGGCGGGAGGGAATGAGGCGAAGTGAGGGTGGGAAAGTAGGGGATTGGCCGGGGACGCTGCGAATCCTAAAATTCCCGGGCAACGCCGGGTACCCCAGCTAGTATATATATTGTGAGGTTCCACGACTCTCTACGACTGGTTCTTGTCATGGGATGGGCTATAGTCACGGTCACTTGACTTTGGTAGCCTTGGAGGGTGACACCTGGTGACAGACTTGTTCTATATAAGGTCTGACTTCAGGGGGCGTCATTCTATTTTTGCTAAGATGTTAGTTAAGCTATGGTGAGGCGCTGATGTTGTCGACTGCGGTTGACTGCATGGCAGTCTTCTTGTCAGGTCTCGTTAGAATAAGTTTAGTTAAGCTTTCTTTCGTTACACCTCGCCTGGTGTCTTTAGTTAAGTTACTTCGTCGCCAGCCTGTTGCTGTTTGAAGACGTTCGTCGCAGAATGCCGCGCCGTCGACGACTTTCCACTGGACTACAGTGTGGTAACTGTATCATTTTCGTTCTTTATGTGAAATTATAACTTTAAACTAGACACGAGTTATTTTATGTGAGCTGAACCAAGTAGGGACCTTTACTTAGGGGACACTGCTCACAACAATATATATATATATATATATATATATATATATATATATATATACATACACTGTGTCCGGATGAAAAGTAGTACACAACTAAAAGTGTCATAACCCGGTCAAAACTTTTAGGATTTGTCTGAAATTTTTAATACAGCAACAGTGACCATATTTACACGAGATCCTAAAGCCGATTAGAAATATTCGTGATTTTGTCAAATTTATGAGCGTTTAAAATGCAGCACCAAAAAATTGAACTTTCCAACATGGAAACCTGAAAAGAAGTGAAATTCAGCTATATATGGTGCTAAAAATGTCCTTCTTGTTCACGAACACACGACCGTAGACGTAGTAGTTGTCCAGGGATACACTCGGCTTCATAGCCCGCAGCAGTGGCCGCCCAGCAGTCCAGACCTTGATCCGGAGTACCAGGTGCATTTACTGGAATGTCGCGTTTTTTGTTCACGCGTATTCATGACATCGATAACCGTAGGGCGTAGGGCGCGTCTGGTTGAGGAGTGGCAGCTGTTTGACCACGTGATCATCGACCGGGCCATCAAACAGTGGCGTCCACGTCTGCCGTCGTGTGTCCGTCAACGAGGAGGACATTTTGAACACCAACTGTAGCCGAACTTCACTCTCTTATGTGAGAACCCATGTTGGAAACTTTAATTTTTCAGTGCTCCATCGCAAACGCTCATAAATTTGGCAAACTCGCGAATATTTGCAAACGACTTTGGAATCTCGTGTACATATGGTCACTGTTGCTGTATTAAAAATTTCAGACAAATCCTAAAAGTTTTGACCGGGTTATGACACTTATGGTTGTGTACTACTTTTCATCCGGACACAGTGTATATATATATATATATATATATATATATATATATATATATATATATATATATATATATATATATCAACAATGGACATGAAACAACAAATTAGCCTATAATTATTATGTGGTTGTCACATGCAGGCAGTCATATTATATCCGGGTTCTTGAGTTATTGCAAGCTACGCCAGTTCTTGTGCGAATGTACATGTATACAAACCGTTTTCTTGCACAGTTCACAGCACTGTCATATAGACCTCAGTTGTTAGCATTTTGCTTCCACAGTTTATATACAGGCACTGCTGGCGCAGGCTCCACCTTCCTGGAGGCGCCCTAGAGGAAGACCCAGAACAACGTGGCTCGGGATGATAAACGAAGACTTAACTGGGCTGGGTAAGGATTTGAACATGGCCATTACTGTGGCTGAGGATCGGACACGCTGGAGAAATTTGGTAAACTCATTGTGCAACGCTCCCATTGGTGGAGTAGGCGACGAATGATGATGATGAGTTTATATAGCCCTTCCTATATCCAACCTGTAGCCTACACAGAATGATGGCACGCATGCGCCTTTTGCTTCCAGTAGCTGCAGTGTACTGAGGCAGACTTCCAGCTGGTCCGTTTTGCATGAACTGTATTGCTCTGGTGCAAAGTCTTCATGATGGTCCTAATCTTTCTGGAATAAGCTACCTAGAAGTCTCCTAATAAACTAAATCTTCTTGTCTTTCTTGTCCCTTTTCCGCAAGCACTTGAAAACCATTCATTCTCTTTGATTGTAGTTTGGTGTTGAGTTTCTCTTGAAGTGGCGCTATATAAATTCATGAGTGCGATTATGATTACTGTCATTTCCGCTTATTTTAGCATAAATTTATAAATTCATCTTCAATATCTGTTTCAGCTAACATCATTTCTTTGCTAACAATCGTTTTCGCCGAAACATCGGATTGCGTTGTGATTTCCAAGAGGATTGGAAAAAATATAAAGGTTTTACTTAGGATTAAGCACTGCCTTCCAAATTCCATTCTAATCAATCTTTACTATTCCCTCTTTTTCCATATCTCTCCAGTTGTAATATTTCATGGGGTTGGAATTATCCCTCACGCTTTCATCATTTGATCACATTACAAAAACGAGCAATAAGAATAATCTGTGGTTCTCCTTGGAGAGCTCACACTGCTCCCCTGTTTAAAAGTAATAATTTGTTATCTTTTGACCTAAGATAAATAAATTCCAGATGTGCTTATTCATGTTTCGTTTCCATGTAAACTTATTGCCGGTACTATAATTTTAATTCACTCGAATTAATTGGTTATAGTTGCCTAGTTTAACTGGAACTCCGCCACATGCTACCTCTTCTGAGGCAGCCTGTGCCTGTCCCAAGCCAGGATAAAGGAGGAGGGTTCTGCGGTGGGCTTGCAACCCACCCAGGTAAAACAAACGCACGCAACAGAAACAACGCAGAAAGCTGCGTTGCCCGATGTGCAGTTCTGCACGGGATGGACTAAGTACTAAGTAAGTAAGTTTAACTGGTGAATTAATATTGCCTGTGCCTTTTAAACATTATTTTACTATGGGCTCTGATATTCATGTTCACCAGTCACTCGCACTCATACAGAACTGAATGTGTTAACTTCGGAATCAAGCAGTTCTGAATTAAATATAATTTGGGTCCTTCACTATGGAATGGGTTACCTGGTGACCTTACTTGCTTATTGCCTTTTGGTCTGTATAAGAGCTTACTTAAACGATTTCTCCTGCACATTTTAAGAATTTTTATATTTTGTTTTGTTGTCTAATCTAGACCTATTACTATCATCTGATGTATCTGGTATAACCATAAGGGATTCAGATGATTATAGTTGCGTAGTTTAACTGGTGTCCATCTGAATTGATGGGTATTACCGGGTCATTTGTGATAATTGATAAGTCCCACTTGGTATAGTGACGGTGCTTGCTATCCTAACCACCCTCTGCTACTTACCCTTATCCTCATTATTGTGTTTCAAATGACATAAGCATTATTAATGTTTGTTGCAAAAATTTTCTGCTTTCTGCAAGCAAAATCGTTCACGAACTTATTGGACACCCTATACTTTCATTCTTGCTTTAAAATAGCCGGTTCTGTTTACTCTTGTTAATTTTTCTTCAGATTTTTTGTTTCTTTTAAATGGTAATCTGTGAGCTTTGTTAATTGAGCATATAATTAGCCAGACATAAGCATTGCACATTTCCAGCATTAAACAACTATTTATAGTACATAAAATGTACAATATCTCTAATGGTTCCTCAATATATCTAGAGTAGCAACCAACTCAATGAGAATAAGGGATATAGCTTATCAAGTCATCTCCCCATGCAGTTAACAGTATCTTCCAATACTCTTAGCAGTAATAGAAACTCATCAACAAGATGCTCGGTAATCAAATATAGGATCCCAACAGCAAGACTCGACAATGAAGCATGCTGTTCAATTGGTCAGCAATAATCATTAAATGATTAGTCGGTACAAAATTACAAATCAGGCAAATATTGTTATAGGCATCCTTCTGAAGATAATAATAATAATAATAATGATGATGATAATAATAATAATAATAATAATAATAATAATAATAATAATAATAATAATAATAATTGTTTAATAATAATAATTGTTTAATAAATACCCGTTCATACATCAGGCATACTCCGCAGAGTCAGTGCTCCAGTTCGGGGAGTTCGTTATTGCATCACAGATGGGGCCGCAACAGGGTGACCCTTTGGGGCCGCTACTCTTCTGTCTGCCACTGCAACCTGTCTTACGATCATTGACATCCAGCTTCCGAGTCGGGTACTTAGACGATTTGTCACTGGGAGGAAGACCCGAAGACGTGGTCAATGACATGAAAATCATCTCGGATCTGGAGCCAAGCTTAGGCTTATGCTTGAACAGACAGAAATGCGAGATCTTGGCCGGGGAGGAAAAGGTAGACAAAACATTTGATGCCTTCAAACTAGTTACCAGAGACTCAATAACTCTGTTGGGGGCGCCGCTCAGTAGAGGCACCGCGCTGGATAAAATATTGCAGGATCATTCTGACAGATTGGAGCAGGCATTGAAGGACATGATGAGGTTGCCCACGCAGGGAGCCCTGATGCTAATCAGATCGTGCTTCGGGGCCCCGAGACTGACTTTCTTGCTCAGAACTGCGCAGTGCTGGGGACACATCTTGTTGAGAGCGATGGACGATCAAATGAGACAGGGATTGGAGTCAGTCGTCAACATCAGACTCAGTGACATCGAATGGATTCAAGCGACGCTTCCGATAAGAGACGGCGGTTTAGGAATCAGACGGCTTCAGATGCTGGCATCTTCTGCATATATTGCATCAGCTGCATCGGCCAGAAATCTTACAACCGCTATTCTTCACTCGGAGGACTGGCAAGATCCATTCAAGAACGACATCCTCATTGAGCGCAGTGCGACGCTCCCGAGCGGACAGGTGGAGACCATCACTGCCCAAAAAGCTTGGGACCGACCACTGGTCGAGAAGGACATATCTTTGGTGTGGTCCTCGGCGACAGATCCACTCAGCATGGCGAGGCTGCGGGCAGTAACATCCGCCCATGCAGGGGATTGGATGGCAGTTTTTCCAATGGCCTCCTGTGGGTTATGTCTCAGCGATGAGGCCGTCAGAGTGGCCATAGGCCTTCGCCTAGGCCTGGATCTCTGCGAGCCACGCCAGTGCCAGTGCGGTTTGGTGACTGACCAGGGTGGACATCATGGACTGGTCTGTCGACTTTCTGGAGGGCGAGCAAGCAGGCATTTCACGATAAACGATATCATCTGGAGAGCCCTTCAGCGAGTAGATGTCCCGAGCACCAAGGAACCAGCAGGCCTGCTCCGTACTGATGGCAAAAGACCGGATGGGGCAACGTTGATCCCGTGGTCAAGAGGGAAGTACATGACATGGGATGCTACGAGTGTTCATACGTGTGCTAACTCGTATATTCATCTGACCTCCGTAACACCTGGAGCAGCAGCTGAAATGGCATCCACCAAGAAGATGGCAAAATATGCAGAAATCCCCAGTACACACGATTTCATTCCAGTCGCACTTGAGACCCTGGGTCCCATCAATGCACAGGGTCGGGAGTTCTTATCAGAACTAGGGCGGCGGCTGACCATGGTGTCAGGAGACCCGCAGGAGACAGCACACCTCTTTCAGCGTCTTTCTGTTTGTACCCAACGCTTTAATGCTGTTTCTTTTCGCTCTACCTTTGCACAATCGACCGGTGACGACGATCGTTGACCCCAGAACACAGTTTTTAGTATTTATTGCTTTTAAAGCCTGAGGGATCATATATACCTCGGGCGCAAAAAAAAAATAAGCCGGGAGAGCGGCGGAGAAAGCCGCCACAAGGAAGCTTACCAAATATTCGGACCTCCAAAGGACATATCTTTTCGTCCCGTTAGCCGTGGAAACAATGGGCCCCATCAACAACGAGGGTCTCGCCTTTGTGTCAGAAATCGGTCGCCGGCTGTCGAGGATTTCTGGAGATTTGCGCGAAACAGGATTTCTATTCCAGAGTATTTCAGTTACGATCCAACGTTTCAACGCAGTTGCCTACCAGGGCACCTTAATGACCTTATCTGGATTGCCCGGGGCCATGGTCCGGGCGCCCTAAGAAAACTGTAACTGATATGTGAAAACTACATCGAAAAAACATAATAATAATAATAATAATAAATAATAATAATAATAAAAATTATCATATTTTTGATTTTATTTAATTAAATGCCTGCAAATGCACTGCGCTTTACAAGTAAAAGTTATGCATCAATCTTAATTAACATCACTACTACCACCTGCGCCACGGGCCAATAACCGTACAATCTCTCCGGCAGATGTTTGATGAGAAAAACTTTCGTCATTAGGATGATATAATTATAAGATTTTGAATTTATAATGTGTTTTTCTGTTTTTGATGTCATCTTGTTTTCTGGTTGCAATAAAGCGAATTTTTTGATTGATTGATTGTTTTTATTTTTGCACATTTGACTTTTTATCATTCAATGAATTATGTGTGTTTATTACCATATTTGTACACCAAAATACGGATAGCAATTGGTCAAATAACGAATAATTGTATCTTTTAAATAATTCTGATTACCCTCTTTATAATGAGAATGCCGCTTTCAGCATGCTCTGATAACCAGCAGATAGCAGTCATTTGGATAAAGCAATCGAAGGGGGTTGTATACAGCAACCTTACATTATAGTCGCAATTACGTTCATAATATTCAACTTAAGAGATGGACTTGGCGGAGACCATTTAAGTCTGCCAATAATTATTATAATTTTAAAAACCTAATATTACACATGGTCGATGTGAGCTTTCCAAGTCAAATTCTCATCAAAGATGACGCCCAAAAATTCAATCTGGACACCCAGCATAGTTCGGTATAACTAGCGATTAGGATAGAGTTAAAGAATTCAGGTACCTTTGTCCTACAACGTTGGGCCTACTACAGGCATTCCTAAGTAGCATTTGCTATTGCTATGCCATAATGACTTTTTATTGTCCATTTTTGTTGCACTGTAATTGCCATTGTTATCTCATTTCTCTATGGTTACATTTGTATTTCTTTATTCTTTAATCAGGAACTATATGCAATGTCTCGCATCGGAGATTTCACCGTGCGCAAGAGAGCTATCATAATGGTCATCAGTTGTGTCGCTATTTTTGGTCTAATCATCTGTTCAACATATTTCGTCAATGTTCTTCCACGGATCAATGCATGTTTCAATGGAGAAGAGTTCTTCTCAACGCTGACAGCCCTCAAGAAACGTTCCGATGTTTTAGCATCGCCAGTCCTCAGACATAAAATAAATGCTCCCACAAACAGTTCCGCGTTTATTTCTTCACACCAAGCCATTCTGTCACCCGTCACGGTCTACTATGTCTGGTGCCAAAGCCACTCTTTTGAGTTTCGGCACTACCTGAGCGTCAAGAGCGCAATTCAGAATTTGCAACCCCACATTATAATACTTTACTATCGATACTATCCCCACATTGATAGTTATCTCTACAATACATGGCTAAACGAACTTCAACAAGATTTTCCATTTCTCGAAACCGTTGAGGCGCCTAGCGACGGTTGCCACAATGGGAAGCCGAGCATGTCTTTCATTTATCAACTCACCAACGAACGAGGAGGAATCTATTTGGGTGAGAACACCATTTTAACTCATCCTTTGCCTGACAGACACCACACGGCGTTATTTTCTGTTCGCGAAAACTCAGGAGATGTCGACCTATTAGTTATGGATGAGAAACTATCGTGTGAACCAGATATGACCCTGGTTAAATCGATCCCGATCAATTGCCCACTTGTTTCAGCACTGCAGAATGCCACTGTTTTGCCCTCTTGCATCATTCTTGATGATGCCATTTTCCCAAAAGACATATGGTACCTGGAAAGCGCTTTTGGTCGTTTTGCACGAAAGCTTTTCTACGGATCATCAGAACTGCCAGTACCAAAGCCATCATACGACGAGTTAGTTCCAAACATCGGTCATATGATTTGGTTCGGAGGTGGACGAATGGATTTTCTCTTCTTCCTTGGAGTACTCAGTTTGTTGCACGTTGCTGGAGTGGACACGGTTTACATCCACGGTGATAAACCACCGTCAGGATACTATTGGACTCTTCTTAAGGACGACCCTCGAGTCATTCACGTCCCGCAGTACGGTATTCACACGATTTACGGACAAACTGTGAAATATAACTATCACCGGAGCGACGTTTTGAGAGCTGAGCTTATGTATCGCTATGGCGGAATCTACTTGGACGTGGATGCAGTGTTTGTCAAAGAACTTGACCACGAGATACGGGGTTACGATGCTGTCGCAAGCTACGACTGGATCGATTGGGATCATCCATTCCCAGTTACCATCAATTTTGGAGTGACGATGGGAAAGAAGAAAGCGGAATTCTGGCGTCTGTTTCGGGAGTCGATGAAATGGTTCATCGACAATGATTTTTCCTGGAATGGACTGAGGAGACCCTACCAGGTCATGGAAAGACATCCGAATCTGATTCGCATCGATCCCCATTTTCAGGTTATCTGTTACAATCTAAAATGTCATGCCACGTGGTGGAAGAATTTTCAGGACCAGGGGATCCATCACTTAAACAGACAGCTGGACTGGAGAAAGGACGCCTATGCTTTCCACTGGACCGATCCGACGCCACTCGAATTAAGAGGGTACGATCAACTTCTCAAATCAGACGGCATGTTTGCCGATATTGGAAAGTATATTCTCAACCGGAGCGGTATGACGGGATACTTCTCCAGGAAGATGGCCGTCGCCCACGGAATTAGTCTTCGTGCGTCAGTCGTATAAAAGTCAAGGAAATACGTGGGGGTGTAGACTTGATATTGATGTACGAGCATTTATTTAAGCGACAGAAAGAAACTGCCGTCATCAAGTGAGTCGATCTTTTACTAAAAGAATATCTTCCCAGAAATCGCGCTCCTGGTCATGGATTTCCCCATTGGTCCCACTGGTCTCAACTACAAGTCGCACGCTACTGAACACTGGCGAGTGACATTCTATTGAAAAGGAGCTTTACTGGATCGAAATGGAAACGCAGAGAGCCCTAACATGCTGGATTCTGCTGCACGACTGCTATTTCAATTTGCATGAATCCTGCCTATGATAAAGCACTAGCAAGCTACATGTATGTGTAGCATTCCACCTCGATGTTCTGTACATTCAAGTTTTTGTTTCCTTCACTGATTGCCTTTACTGGTCTAAGTATTACAACTTTCGTTTTGCCAAGTTTGAATTTTTAAACAGTAAGTCGTTGAAGTTTTCACAATCAACATGTAAATTACTTTCCATTTTCAGGGAGAACAATCGTAGAACTCGCTGGACAAATGATTAGTTGCACGAATTGCATGCTCAATATATCATCAAATTTAGGCACCTCATTGTCGGTTAAAACATGTCTAGTGACACAAAAGAACTACAGCATAATAGTGTTTTTATTGTACTTTACCGTTCTGTATTGTATCGTATTGTTTTGCGATTTCAATTTTTATTAGCATCATTGCAAAATAGCTAGTGAACGCAATAAATAATGTGCCATCGAGGTTTCGCTTCGTTGAAGGTTCCACAAGCAGTCGACAGGATGCTTGAAAAGTTAGCCCTACACTGTTATCTTGCACCCAAACATTGGCGGTTCGCGTGGTGTGCAACAGTCTAACGAATATCGCTGTATACAGTAAACCGAGAGATAAAAGAGGTTCAAACTCAAGACAGGGCAGAATACTATTTCCAGATATTCAATTCTACTGCGAAAAAGATGAGTACATTGGCCGCACGCTGTCGGGCGGTGAAGGAAATGGCGGACTATTCCCCCTATTGTTCATAGGCAAAGAATATGAAGTTCATGCATTTTGTACCCATGGCTACCCATCGCTTGGAGAACTCTGATCTTCTTCGTGGACCAATCAGAAACCCCCCTCTACGGGATAGCCCTGGGGGGAGAGCAACGTCGGAGTAGAGGCAATTTCAGCGAGACCAGGTTATCCATTTGGTCAGGCCACGGCATATGCGGTGCCTCGTCAATCTACTCTTACATACGCGGAAGAACATTTCTCACGCTGCCTTGATTTTGACGGTGAATGCGTCTGCTACCTCAAAGTACCACCTCTTTGAGCTGGATCGTTCCGAATGGTAACAGAAGAGTTATGTTCGCATGGGTGACTGAGAAAACGACCCAGACGACTCGAAGGGTGATCGTCGATCCCAGTGATTGGTAGCAGTATACAATCAGCTGAAATTGCCGTAGCCATGGCTAGCGCTTGTAAGGTTTCCTTAGGTCGCTCACTCACTTCCACCTCTTTCACCTTCCATTCTTTCTCTTCCTCTCCTTTCTCCTCTCCGCCTTTCTTCCCTTGCAGTCCCTCTGACTCATTTAGGACACCTGTTGTGCATCCATTGATCGGCTGATCCACTTCCGGATTGGCCGATGGATAGACAGGACAATCCGCACCAGTCCGCCGACGACGTCTGTAAGTCGCCGGAACTTCGGTCATGGTTCGTTTGCGAGGTTCGTAGCTGTGATCCAGTCTCTCTACGGAGGGACAGCGACGAGGAGCCGGCTTAATCGTAACGGATCGCCGCACAGAATTCGAGGATGTGGAAGGGCAATCTGGTACGGATGGGAGACAGTTTGAGTACTTGCGAGAGGACGTCCTTTGGGATCGACGTTTCCATTTGGTCGATAATCTTTGCCGCCAGTTCTTTGGAGTCGCCGTATCTTCGTTTTCCTCTGTTTGGTGTATTCCATTGGATAATACTATTCCCATCCCGTGTTCCTTTGGGTTTCCGGTGGACTCAACAGCATCCGGGAAACACGGATCCGCAGGGATGCCATTGGAACCGGGATTCAGGTCCGCCTTTCCATGGTCGATATCACCGGTTGGTCCTATTGTTTCTTTCGCGCCAAGGATTCTCCACCCGGGATCGATGCCATGTCTGGATCGTTCCGCAGCGCTCCAGTCCAACGTCCTGAATCTCGGACGAAAGTAGAGACCGGAAAGCAGATCGTCTTTCTCATCCACGGTCCCTGTATCCGAATTCTCATGATGGTGTACAATCCCCGATGTATCTTTGTCCACGGATACGGGCTGAAGGTTACAAGACTTTGAGACATGGAATCGAGTTTTAGAACAGCCTTCGATGTCTTCGGGACTCTGGGTAATACTTCCAGTCACATTGGTAAACTCCGGAGTCGCAAGATCTTGCCTGTCACAACCATTCAGCACCTTTTCCGCCTGATCCACTGTGAAGCAGACAGTGTCCACTCCCGGCAGATTCAGGACCGTGATTGCGTCAACGGGAAGGCTGCAGGTCGAGAACCGCTTTTCGTCGATATTGCAATACTTGGTGACCTTTACCAGCGATTTGCTGTCGATGGTTGGTGCAACGTTCAGTTGCCATGGATATCCTAGGGTGGACAGTCGAAAGTTGTCGATGTGGCAGGATAATCTCGTGCTGACTGGATTAACAACAAAATACAGAATTAAAAATTGAGTAGTTTTACAAACTGTCTCTTGGAGCATGTATTATATAATTTACATATATAGGCCTATATTATTTTTATTTGCATTCATATACGAAGAATGCTTTAACTTGGAAAGAACATAATTAATTAATTTTAACACTGCCGTCTTATAGGCTATAACTTATCTACTAAAATTGGGGAAAACACTGTATGTTGCATTAGTACTATTTTATTTTAACAAATAGAGGCCTACCTTATAGTCTAAGTAATTTTCTACATTACCAGTATCTGTCTTACTGCAATATTGCACGCAATCAATGTGAGCCATTGGATCTGATGTAGGTCTACGCTGCAGAAACGCGCAAACTTCATAATCGCAGGTTTACCACAATTTTTCTATTACTTAAACCATTATAATAGTGATCAAACAATTTTGAAAAGTAATTATATCTATGAGCCAAAAATTTGTGAGTGAATATATCATCACGAGCATTATCAACTTCCATTTCCCTGCAGTTGTAATTTTCAAACATATTCCGATCACAATGCGGATTTCACTGGCCTAGGTCAGATGGTAGGGGCACAATGGAGGTCCTCCCGCGCGAGTGGGCCTACCGGGCTATTAATTTATTTTATTAAATGTCTGACCTAAAACCCCAGTGGAATTTTTTTTATTAATGACATGAATGCGCTGCCTAGTCTAATCTCCGTTTTAACATCAATTTTCGAAACTTCCGAAACACAATCATAAATAATTATTTAAGAATTTAGTTTCTCTTTGGATTGAAGTTTTAGTTGTATTATAGGAGTTATACTTTCTGTTGGCCAGAAAATGTCTAAATTGGTAGGCCTATTAGGTTCAGCCGGATTTTCCAATGCTGTTCACAAACAGTTACGGTACGCTATAATTATTATCATGTAGCCTAACAGGCGGTTCTAATAAGCGCGACCTTTTGGTCTTGCTTTGTACAGTCAATGGTAGATGTACTTAGTGCACTGCTTTTGTTATAGCAGTGGGCCTACTGAGTTCAATCAAGAATAAAGATTATATCCGGGCAGTAAATTGCACCGGGGCACTGCAACTGTGTGTATAAGGGGTCCCTGATCTGGACATAAAATAGGACCCATAAAGGATCCCCACATGGAAGTCATCTGTCAGACATATTTGTACAGGGAATGATCTACAGTCAAGCTTTGAATAGACTCTATGATTATTAGATGTGTTTCTCTGCTAAGCACGTGTCTTTTTACTTGTGTTCAAATACACTACACATAAAACACCAGTAAAATGGTGGTGGCTAATGTGGGTAAAAAAATTATTGTGTAGGTGATTTATGATCGTAGTTTTGGATGGTTTCTGCTGATGGCTGACGACCAGCCAAATCACTATCACCACTATCACAGCTATCACCACGTCTACCAAGCTCACCACTACCGCAATCTTCACCAGTAGGCTACCACGACCAATAAAGTTACTACGACGGCGAGGCCCAGAAGAAACTTTTGCAGACAAGTGCTGAAAGACATGGTGAACGACTTCAATAAATGTCAACTCCCAATTGTTACATTTATGGAATTTTCATGCTGGTAGAATTTTAGGCTGTCAACTTCACAAAAATTGCTAATTTTTCAATGCTACTAGTCGTGGTTTAGGACTTCAGAGTGTCCCCTCTCCATTGTTTAAATTTGCCCGATTTGCCAACTGTAAAGGTAGCAATTATAGGCTGTCATCTTAACAAAATTGATCATTATTGATGGGCAGTGGATGATTCTTATGAAATATTTCTGAAATGTTGGAGATACAAGGATTCCATCCCAGCCACAAATTGTGGGGCCGTGCCCCTGTCCACACCCCCAAAGTCTCCGCTTTGGTTGAAGGACAATGCTCTATTGGTTTGCGTAATATTATTTTGTATGCTTTGCGCTAAAACATAATTTGGTGCATGGTTTCAGGAATGAACAGTCGTGAAAGGTATAATTATCAGCTACATTTGAGGCCCCTTGCAAACTTGAAATCAGACACATACCAAGGACATCTGGGACCTAACACAGGCTTTAATGTTTGGGCCTAGCGCAGGTTTTATTTTTATTTTATCAATTAGAATAAGTTACAATTGATAAAAGTTGTATTCGAGAAAGTGGACGAAATTGCCTGAATTAGTTTAAATGGCTTTATACTTTGCCCAAAATCATTAATCATATTTGCATTAGGTCTGCAATGGCAGTGTCATAATGGTTAGTTGAGGCATGCACCAGACCGGATCTGTTCAGTCACAAGTAGGCATAATGACCTGCTAAATTTGGGGGCCCCTTTCAGGTTTCCACCTAAAGACTATTACAGAACCCATATTGCACATGTTCTTCATATTAAACAGGTCTTTTTATGAGAACAATAGTAGCAACAAAAGTCTTATTTTTATATGACCTGTACTTGGACGCCGTGTGAACATCTAGAAATATGATCTAGCGAGTTAGATGCTACTATAATATTACTGCCACTATACTGTGGCAACATCACCATTATCACCGCCACCGAAATCACTACCACCGCCACTATCAGAACTATCGCCACTATCACTGTATCACAACCACCAAAATCACTATGACCACTATCTCCACCAAGTCCTCCGAAATCATATCTCAACTTTCTACTCTCACTGGTGAATACCAATTGCCAGTGAAGATCAATCAATCAATCAATCAATCAAGATTTAATATTGCTACCAATTGCAACATTCAGTAGACACGAATTAGACAATGGACAATAGGCTGTTACAATAGGCTATCGGTCACAATGGGAAGCCCAAAAGGGTTCAGGATCCTGCTGAACAGGTCACTGAATTATGCATACAGATGCATTCTCTCCATTCCATAGATTTCCCTCTCACCACCTCAAACCATCATGCCCCCACTCCCCCAATATCATGGCCCACACCCCAATATCATGGCGCCACTCCCCACAGCATCATGGCCCTCACTCCCCAATGTCATGCCCCCCACTCCTCCAATATCATGGCACTCACTTCCCCAATATCATGGCCCCCACTCTCAATATCATGGCTCCAATCCCCCAACATCATGGCTCCACTCCCTAACATCATGGCCTCAACTCCCCCAATATCATGGCAGCAGAACTTACCACTGAATCGTTTCCATTTGCGACGGCAGAGGGCCTCACGATATCCGTCGCGAAAAGCCTGACTGCGAAAGGCGTAGATGATGGGATTGCAAGCGCTGTTCAGATAGCCACACCAGTAAGTCTGAAATGCATGCAACAGCGATGTAATGTCATGTAAATGGTTGGTTACCGGTACGTAATCATAATCATATTATACATTCGTTTAATCAGAAATCAGGTTGACAAGCCGCAACACAGTTACAAGATGAACAGAAAAATAGTTATAAAAAAATGTTTCTACATTGTTCAAGAATATTAATATTAATATTAATCAGCATTAAAATCGTCGTCAGAATCATCATTGTCGCCGTCATCCTGATCTTTTTCATTGTCATCATCATCATCATTAGTTTTTTTAAATTTCCTTTATTATCATTTTTTTCTTATTTTTCGCCCGAGGTAGTAAAGATCCCTCGGGCTTTAAATGATTAAAATTGGTTTATTGGTTCTCGTCTCTTATTATTAATTATTATTATTATTATTATTATTATTATTATTATTATTATTATTATTATTATTATTATTATACCGTTATTAATCGACAAATTCTGGTTGGACAAAAGAGCATTATTATTATTATTATTATTATTATTATTATTATTATTATTATTATTATTATTATTATTATTAATACTATTATTATAACTGTCGGATTAAATCATTGTTACAAAGGCAACGTGGATGAGAAACAGATGGCGTTCCCCCGCTGGACTGCCACCGAGATTCTTTGAAGAAGGTAACTCGTCTCGAGTCTGTCCTGAGTCGCCTCGGTCAACCTTCGTCCCAGGTCTAAAACAAAGTCCAGTCCCTCCGAGCTCCAAGAACCACCGGACTCCAATGCCACCGCCACGAAGGCATGTGTCCGAGTGACTGCGGCGTACTTTGTTCTTTTGGCGACGGCTGCCTGGTTTGCGGCCTCGCCCGCTCCTGCTGATGTTGCTGCCAGATGCGATGCCGCAAAGGTGTCTGACACTGTCACATCCCAAGTGAGACATCTCCCACATGACCAGGGAATAAGCGTCACACCGTCCGGCCGCTTTCCATCCTCCCTGGTGAGCCCTAACGGCTCCTTCTGCGATGGAATATTCGCTCTTCTTAAGGCGCGCCATATGATGTCATTCAGCATATTATGGCGTTGTTGTCTGCCCGAGTTCTTTCTGCAAGCCAGACCGTGGAGTCCTCTGGCGTCGACTCTTTCACCACAGTGACACAGGTGTGGTTGGCAGAGAGTTGTCCCGAGTCGCATTCCAACTGAAATCCTTATTACTTCATCGGACAGGCGCAGACCCAGAGCTGTTACCGGAGGTGCTAACAGCCAATCTCCTGCGTGTGGTGCCTGAGAGGCTAAGATTATTATTATTATTATTATTATTATTATTATTATTATTATTATTATTATTATTATTATTATTATTATTATTATCATTATTATTATTATTATTATTATTATTATTATTATTATTATTATTATTATTATTATTATTATTATTATTATTATTATTATTATTATACATCTTTATTGTTTCAACAAATATTGCAAACAATCAAACAGTGCAACAGCTGTGTGCATTTGGGCGAGTCCAACCACCCTCATCCATGTCAATTAAGGGCTTAATAAATGATCCTGTGAAAGCCACAGCATTAAAGCGTTGAATAGTCATAGAAATACGTTGAAACAAGAAACTTGATTCTCGGGGATCCCCGGTTGCTTGTGTTAGACGCCGGCCCAAATCTGAGATGAAGTCTTGGCCTTTGTCGTTGATTGGACCTAGGGTTTCCAAAGCCACCGGGACGAAAACATGAGCATCCAGGAGGGCACTGTATTTCTGATTCTTTCTGTCCTCCGCCAGGCTAGCTGCTGAACCGGCTCGGATGGCTGAAGCGGTAAGGTAAGACGGTGCCAATGTGTCCACCACTGTGGCATCCCACACCAAACCTTTGCCGGCTTTCCATGGGATGAGCGTGATTCCATCCGGTCGTTTGCCGTCCGATCTTACCAGTCCCTGAGGTTCCTTGGCCGCCGGGTATCCAGCTTTAATAAGAGCACGGTATATCAAATCGTTCAGTGTACCATGGCGGGCCATACGGCCAAAACCTAGCGAGCAAGACAACCCGTGCTCACCCCTTGCTGTGACAAGTGAGCCACAAATGCAAGTGTGTGGTTCGCAAATGTTAGCTCCTAAGCGCAAACCAACTGCCACCCTCATAGCATCGTCACTTAATCGCAAACCGCAAGAAGTGATAGGCAAGGCGTGCAACCAGTCTCCGGCGTGCTGAGTCGTGATTGCATTCCAACGGGCCTGGTCGCATTTGTCTGTGAGTGAGTTGGATAGTTCCGAGAATGACTTTTGCAGTAGTGGGTTGTCCCATTGAGATTGCATTTGAGTTGGGAAGACTTCTGTGATTTTGATACTATAGTTCCTCCTGCCACATCACCATCAGCTTCTGCACCTGCGGGTCCGGCTGAAAGTCGAGCACTCCGAATATGTCGGACTGGAGGACGAGGGTGCTCGCGGCCGATGCCAAAAAGGCGGGAAGCGCCAGCGAAGACACCCTGCGTATTCCTAGTCCTCCCATGCTGATGGGGAGGGTTGACTGAAGCCATTGAGAATTTGACAAGTTGATGTTTAAAATGTCTTCAAGGCCCTTTCGAAGACACAGGTCGTACTCTAGGAAGGTGGGATGATCCACACACGGCGCACAACGCAATCTATTATTATTATTATTATTATTATTATTATTATTATTATTATTATTATTATTATTATTATTATTAAGATAAATAAAACTACATTCAGACAGATGTGGTCATCTTACGATGGGATTGGCCAGTGGTACGGCGTGCGTCTCATCCCCGATGATCGTCAGATAGATGGAGTAAACTCCCCACGGAGTCCAGCTGACGATGAAGACGACGACGACGAGTAAGAGCGTCGACAGGATCCTCCTCTGCTGGACATAGATCTCGACTCTATCCGTCGTTGTCGTCTTTTCCAGGCGGTCCCCGTGTTCCCGGATGTGGCGGAACAGACTCCAGTAGCAGCAGATGATGACCGTCAGAGGCACCACGTAGGCCGTCACCAGTACGAGCACCAGGTGCGAAAAGGCCTTGACCTCTGTAGGTATTCGCGGACCGCACTGGGTCGTGTACAGTTTGTGGTCAACGGACGAGAGTCCTGTAACGGTGAGCGTACTGACGACGGCGGCCCAGGACCAGGCGGCCGCGATCATCATGAGGACGCGTCTCTCGGTTAGGACGACGCTGAAGGGGTAGCGTATGGAGACGTACTTGTGTATGGCGATGTACATGAGGGTGTGGGTTGAGTTGATGAAGAAGAGCGGCATCAGGAACCCGTTCAACTGGCAGAAGAACCTGTATGCATAGTAGTCGACAACGCTGTTAGTAGTAGTGGTGGTGGTGGTGGTGGTGGTGGTGGTGGTGGTGGTGGTGGTGGTGGTGGTGGTGGTGGTGGTTGGTGGTAGGAGAAGCAGCAGCAGCAGCAGTAGCAGTAGCAGTAGCATTGGCAGTGGCAGTGGCAGTGGCAATGGCAGTAGCAGTAGTTGAAATATTCTGTATACTAATTAATTGCTTGTATATAGCCTACGTAGCCTATAATCGATGACATGTCAAATTCACTGAAAACTGCAACTGAAAGACGGAAAGGAAACTGTTGAGTGACGACGACAACATGGTTGATGCATTATACAAATAAATCTGCATTATACAAATAAATCCTTAGAATACAAGTAAAACACGACACAACGGAATAAGGGCCTGCTCACACAACCTGCAGCCATACATGAAGCAAACGTTGTGTGAAAAAGAAGTGATTCGAATATATACAAAATGAACAGAAATTTACTTCTTTTGTTACAGACGTCAACGGCTATTGTTGTTGTAAGATGTTCTTAAACAATAGACATTATAAATGTATAATATATATATTAGGGTGGCCCTTAAAAATGAAAGTTCAAAATCATTTGCTGGCACCCTTCCAATCTATTCCAATTATAAAGAAAAAATGTGTGCCAAAATTCGTTGTAATTGGGGAACGTTTAGAGGTGGCCCTAGAGCTGTCAAGTTTTAACAATACACAAGTATGACGAAGTTCTCTTGTTTGGCTAAAAAAAACAATGACAATATTTTATGACAAGCTGGTTCATAATAACAGACACTTGATTGCAGTCTACTGTACTATCCAGGCTGTTTTAAGGGATTTTTAGAATTGCACAGCTTCCTCTTTTACTTTCCCATCTTCCATGGTAAATTAGGCTACTTACAATCGTAGGACAATGACCTTTTTGCCAGTTTTAACTGTACAGAAGTGCTTCTGCAACTGCACAAATCCATTTAGAACTGCACATTTTGTGTACAACTGCACGTAAAAAAGCCCTGATACTATCTGAGATTGTCAGACATAGTAAATATAATTATTAATCAATGATCAAAACGTGAGAAATAACAGGCGTAGGCTTTATTCACTTGACACATATAAACCTGAAATCGTGGAGCAAAGTTACCATCATTATTTTAGTCAAACGTTTGACTACTTCTTGCATCTACACAAAACTGATAAGCAGAGTCTTTGTTACCAGTTAATCTATATAAATAAAAATGTAAAACGTTACTGTTTGTTACCTCGGATCTCGGAAAGTTCTTGACCGATTGTTTTGAAAATTTTCGCACACCGTTCCATTCAAACATAAGTGGGTCTTTATAATGCCTTTTGTGAACAATTGCAATCTTTACGACCAAAAAACCACAACTTTTAATTCCACTCCAGCGATTCCGATTTCAATTTCCATCTCACGTTGCTTACAATGCGGCCTTTTTATAACGTGCGGCCTTTTATAGCGCATTTATAGCTTTCTACAAAATCAACGATCTCGGAAACTTCTTCACCTATTATTTTCAAATTTTCACACAATACGAGCGGGTTTTTATATGCTTCTTGGTAAAAAAAGTGCAATCTGCGCGTCTGTTTATAGCGAATGCATGTAGCCTAACTGTCGGTTTTTACAAAATCAAGGATCTCGGAAAGTTTTACGGACGGACGACAACGGACGGGAGGGACGGAGGACAGAAGGACAAAGGAGAGGAAGAGAGGGGTGAGTGAGGAAGGGAGGGGAGGGGAGGGAGCGGGAGGAAGAGGGAGGGGATGGAGAAAGGGGAGGGAAGGGGAGGGAGTGAGCGAGGGGAGGCATGGAGGAAACGGGAGAGAGGGTGTGAGGCAGGGGAAGGGTAGAGGAGGGGAGAAGATAGGAGGGGATGGGAGGAGAGGGAGGGGAGGCAGGGGAAGGAAGGTAGGGAGGGAGGGTGGGAGGGAGAGTCTTTTCAGCCACAGCAACGCGTGGCCGGGTACAGCTAGTATGCTATAAAAGAAGCATTGACTGTGTTTTGGAACCGAGCTGGTTTACCTGTAAGAGGCAAGAAACATAATGTTGACAATTCGGTGCTTGCGGAATGGAAAGGACTTCAGAGGCAAAAGCATTGACGATGAAGGAGGAAGAATTTATGGAGAGACTAGATGACTTCCAGCATTGTAGAAGTTCAAATGGAAGTTTTGTTTTTCGAATGCAGCCCAACAATTACTTTCATAACATGGTAGCGACATGCTAGAAAAAGGAGATCTTCATTCAGTTCCTACTTCATCGCGCAACATTCACCTGAGTAATGATCTGTCTTACATGCTGTCATATTAAGCACAAAACAGCAACCTGATCCTGTATACTCCACTCTCTCAAACTCAAGCGATTGCAGATGGTGTGTGTGTCATTATGTTATCGTATTATATTCAAATAATATGAAACCTGTATTCGTAGAACAGCCATTTCCCGGTAAGAACGGTGACGAGTGAGAACGGCATGTCGAGAATGGCGCAGAGGAAATCTGAGATGGCCAGACTGCAGAGGAACATGTTCGTTCGCGTACGCATGCCACGATTCTGAAGGATGACGGTAATGACGAGAAGGTTACCGACGATGGCTACCGTCATTATGATCAGCATCGTCGTCGAGAGGAGGGACCTCGTTGGCAGGTTCCACATCGCAAAGATGGCGCTCGAGTTACCGTTGACCATTGCTACTTGGTTTGTGTGTGCAATCTCCATCTTTGTTATCTGAAGGTAAGAGGAAAATATGGTGATCCACGTGCATTTCAGTGTCCCAATAGCACATGACAAAATTATATATCAGGTTAAAGAAAGTGCGAAAGGTAACGGTAATATGCTGAATGTATTTTGTTTTGTATTGGATCTATACATTTATATAGCGCATCACGTTGATTGAGCATTCAGAAGCGCTTTCACCAACGAAAAACTGGGGTGGTGGTTATGGGAAGAAATGCATTTAAGGAGAGAGTGACAGAGGCGGACTGCGAGTTATTGGTTTAGTCCTTTAGTGCGGGAGGGAAACCGAGCCATGTCATTCACAGTAGTAGTAGTAGTAGTAGTAGTAGTAGTAGTAGTAGTAGTAGTAGTAGTAGTAGTAGTAGTAGTAGTAGTAGTAGTAGTAGTAGTAGTAGTAGTAGTAGTAGTAGTAGTAGTAGTAGTAGTAGGAGTAGCAGTAGCAGTAGCAGTAGCAGTAGCAGTAGCAGTAGCAGTAGCAGTAGCAGTAGCAGTAGCAGTAGCAGCAGCAGGAGCAGTAGCAGTAGCAGTAGCAGTAGCAGTGGTAGTGGTAGTGGTAGTAGTAGTAGCAGGAGCAGCAGCAGCAGCAGCAGCAGTAGTAGTAGTAGTAGTAGTAGGCCCCACGCCTCTGGAATAAACACCCTCCTGAATTCCGTTCTTTTTCCGTCACTCCTCCAACCTTTCCGGTCACCCACCATCGCCTTCCTCAGGCCGATCGTTCCATCACTTTCCGGGCTTTTCATTCGAAACTAAAGTCTCACCTACTTATAGGTATACTCTTACCCCGACTCACCGGATCTTCCGCCTTCCATTTCTCGATCTAAACGCCACCAACCTCAACAGCTGCTCTGGAAAGCAAACTAAGATCTCCTTTGAATTACTCCTGGTTTTACACAACCCTTCTGACTAGACACAGCGCTCGTGAATAAGCTGGTGCCCTGCGCTTAGATTTCGAGTGGCGCTCGAGAAATTTGGAAATTACGATTACGATACGGAACACAGAAATTATAGTTTTATAAGCTTACCGCTTGCGATGTAGCTCTTGCCTGTTGTATGTCGACGCCTGAAGTAACAGATTTGGTTGAGTTAAGCGCCAACTGAGTGACTTCAATCATGTTCATGTGCACTGCAAACATGTCCGCATAGACTAACTTACACGCTAGCGAACGTAGGCCTACTGCATAGAGAAAAACACACGGACTCAAATTTAGATTTGGTTATGCCTATAACCGTGGGAATTTCCATATAAAGCAGTCGAATTGACAATAACTATTATCGCAAGATAGAATCGTCGCACTTATTGAGAATCGAATTTATACATGGGACGGCAGAACGTTTAAGAGAACCCTAATTAGGTCTATTGTTCCGTGTTCTTATCGGCAGCAGAAGTAATTGCCATTCTGCTGACCTACTACTTATAAATATGGCTGCATAATTTATTGCACTGAATTTAATAGTCTTCAGACTGGAGCGGTGGCAAGCCCATGATAATAGCCGTTGACCAGGATGTCACCCATGACCCTGTAACGTCAAAGCAACTTCTCTTTCTGCTTAAGAAGACTAACCTACGGGGTAAGGAATTGGGCTATGCATTACATAAAGCAGATGCCATTAATATAATATTGCAATATAATTAGTATACTTTATATATTTATATATATATATATATATATATATATATATATGCATAGAGAGAGAGAGACCGACAGTCAAAGACAGACACAGAGACAGAGAGAAACTGAGAAAGACTGAGAAAGACAGACAGACACAGACAGAGACAGACAGAGTGAGACAGAGACAGAGAGATTGAGACAAAAACAGAAAGAGACACAGACATAGAGAGACAGACAAACAGACAGATACATAGAGACAGAGAAAGAGACAAAGAAACAGAGAGACAAAAGGAGACAGACAGCCAATTCTGGCAAAATGTCGTCGGGATATGAATGCATTTTAGATATTAGGGCATTATTATATTTACGAATATGCACTATATATTATCATATAGCGTGAGTTCATGAAGTACAAAGAAAGTGCATGCACATGTTTAGTTATGTCACTATGTACATTAACCTACGCTTAATCTTTATATTATATATTTTACTAGCTGTACCCCGCCACGCGTTGCTGTGGCTGAAAAGACTCTCCCTCCCACCCTCACTCCCTACTGCCCTTCCTCTGTCTCCCTTCCTGCCTCTGTCCTCCCGTCCCCTCCCCTCCCCTTCCCTGCCTCACACCCTCCTCCCGTTTCCTCCATCCATCTCCCTCGCTCTCTCCCTCCCCTTTCTCCCTCCCTCCTCCTTCCGCTCCCTCCCTTTCACACTCACCCCTCTCTTCCTCTCCTTTGTCCCTCCCCGTCCGTACGTCCGTTGTCCGTCCGTCTGTAAAACTCCGAGATCCTTGATTTTGTAAAAATCGAGATCGGTCAAATCGTTCGCATAGTTGTGTTTTTTGGTCGAAAAGATTGCGCTTTTTCCCAAAAGGCATTATAACAACCTGCTTATGTTCGAATGGAACGGTTTGCGAAAATCTATATAAATAAAAATGTAAAACGTTAGTTTTTGTTACTGTAGAAATCAACAGCTAGATAAATATATGCGCTATAAAAAGAACGCACGTAGCCTATATGTGCTATAAATAGACGGCCGCAGTCGGAAGCAACGTCGGTTTGAAATTGAAATCGAGATCGGTCAAATCGTTCGCATAGTTGTGTTTTTTGGTCGAAAAGATTGCGCTTTTTCCCAAAAGGCATTATAACAACCCGCTTATGTTCGAATGGAACGGTTTGCGAAAATCTATATAAATAAAAATGTAAAACGTTAGTTTTTGCTACTGTAGAAATCAACAGCTAGATAAATATATGCGCTATAAAAAGAACGCACGTAGCCTATATGTGCTATAAATAAATCGGAAGCAACGTCGGATTGAAATTGAAATCGAGATCGGTCAAATCGTTCGCATAGTTGTGTTTTTTGGTCGAAAAGATTGCGCTTTTCCCCAAAAGGCATTATAACAACACGCTTATGTTCGAATGGAACGGTTTGCGAAAATTTTGAAAAGAATCGGTGAAGAACTTATCGAGTTCTGAGGCCACAAAAAGTAACGTTTTACATTTTTATTTATATAGATTTATTCGTATACGTTCACCCATCCGCCTATCCAGGGCTGTACTCAGAACTTTTGAGCTGAGTACACGCTGCCGCCGAAAAAAATCGACTTTTTCGGGCAAAAATTTCTGACGACTTTTGTTTTGTTTTTAGTCATCGAAGTAGGCCCTAAGTTTTTGGCTGTGATATTTTGCACGGAAAACCTTTAAAACAGCGTAAAATGCTCTACTTTCATGATTTTTGGCCTTCGGAATTCGCGATTTTTGCCTGCGTGTACCCACTTGGTCGTACTGAGGTGGATATTATTATTATTATTAAATAAATTTGTAACGCGCGCAATGTCACACCGAAATGTGAATCTGAGGCGCGGATAGTCAGCCGCCAGATGAAGATGCAATTAAAGATCCAAATGCTTGAAAGCCAAGGAGAAGTAGTAAGTTTTTACCCGCTTTTTGAAGGAAGGAAGTGAAATTGAGCTTCGAAGAGAGAGCGGAAGCCGATTCCATTCCCTGGGTGCAGAGGCATGGAATGCACGCAAGCCCATAACTGTTTTGCATCGAGGTTCAGATAAAAGACTTGTGCCCGATGAACGCAAGCAACGAGGAGGAATGTAAGGAGTTAGTATAGTGACTGAAGATATACGCTGTATACCCGCGTGTACCCTCGTTTTTTGAGGTGAGTATACGCTGTCATTTTTACCCGGGGGTGAGGATACGCCGTATACCCGCGTATACCCTTGAGTACAGACTTGCGCCTATCCCATTCAGCTCCAGCTCAGCCCTATACATTCAATAACATTTAAACTGTATTCATTAGCCTATGTATCCGTCCACCTACGCATTCACCATATTCAATATAATGTACAATCAAAATTACGAGCTATCATCATCATCGTCGTCGTCGTCTCATCATCGTCGTCGTCATCATCGTTATCATCGTCATCGTTACTGCATCACTTCGGCCATTATCTATTTTTTATATGGAAATGACGCCACTTCAAAATACTGGTAATTTATGAGGCAGGCCTACATGTATGTACATGTATAGTGCTAAGCAATTCCCTCCGCCAGCCAATATGCATGTGTACGTGTTTTAAAAGCATCATCGGCTTACTCAGAAAGCATATATTATTATTATTACGTGCATATATGTTTCGAGCCAACAGCAGTCAACGGTGAATTTATCGTTTAATAGCCGGAACTTGCCGTATATACGATTAACAATTAGACAACAGTCTGGTCCCATCCTTGGCCATAAAAAGAGCGATAATTCATTATAAGTATGATTATGATTACATGCACGAGGATAAGTAGACTAATGGAATATACACCGTGATAAAAAAAACAGAAAGCCAACTTGTTTTTCATATATTTATCATTAATGCCTGATAACATATCACGCTAAAATTTTCCAAATATTTAGAGAATTGGACCAAGAATATGACTTAAAAATTTCATGAGATAAAGTTGAACGGAAAAAAAGATATGAATGAAAAACAGTTTGACTTACCGGTACATTTTATTGAATCTAACAGAAAATTGCTTGTAAACTGAAATTTCGGCATTATGAAGTTGAAAGATTCATATCGTTTTATCCGTTCAACTTTATCTCATGAAATTTTTAAATCATATTCTTGGTTCAGTTTTCTAAATATTTGGAAAGTTTTTGCGTGATATGTTACCAGGCATTAGAGATATATGAAAAACAATTTGGCTTACTTTTTGTTAATCACGGTGTACAAGCATAACCACACGCACGTAAGCGAGGTCGCATGCATTTGTCAACTCTATAATTATATGTATAGGTTGGGCTTTGTGTGGCCATGGTGGGAAACTCAATCTGGCGACAGTGAGTCAGAATATCAAACAATCAATCAATCAACCAATCAATCAAGCAATCAGTCAATCAGTCGGTCAGTCAGTCAGTCAGTCAGTCAATTAATCAATCATTCAATCAATCAGACTACCAATCAATCAGTCAATCAATCAATCATTCAAACAACCAATCAACCAATCAATCATTCAATCAGTCAGTTAGTCAATCAATCAATAAATCAATCAAACAACCAATCAACCAATCAATCAACCAATCAATCATTCAATCAGTCAGTTAGTCAATCGATCATTTTATTGAGCCAGATACATCAAAATTGGCATTATACATGGGCGCGGTGGTGTAGCGGATTTGCTCGTCACCTTGCAGTCGGAGGGTTGCAGGTTCGAATCATCCGACTCAAGCCGCCTCGGGGAACCTTGGGCAAGTCCTTCACTCGGAAGTGTTTAATGCTTCTGCGTGAACTCCGATCTAGTGTCCACGCTGTAGTCGGGAGCGCTTCTGAATAGTAATCTTGAAGGGGCGCTATAACAAGTGCACATACATACAAATATACAGGGAGCATGCAGCTTCTAGTGGTACAAATGGACAGTGACATGCACAAAGAACAGAAATTCTACTTGTAATAGGGGCAAGCTACCAATCATAGAAGCAGTCAAATGGCATCAGAGTATAATTATAGTTATGCGACAAACATCCATTGGTTTTTTTAAATTCTGAAACAGTTGAACTGGATAATGAGCAGGACCGTGTTTAAGGTTCCTCGGGTGTCGGTGCAAAGTGTTACTGCAGGGGCATAGTATTGCTCGAGCGGCCGTTGGTTTTGCAAAAGCTACGGCCGCGTGTAAATAAGTATATATCATAAAGATATTTATATCATCCTATGGTGTTTTTATGGTAGCTATACTTTTAATTAATGTTTTCTTACACTTACTGATTTTACAAAAGGTTTAGGCCTAAGTAACACTGAGACTCGCTGCACTCGCATAAGACATTTGGCCAATAGGAACAAAACTCTCGGTTCAGGCTTCAGGGCATTCGGTGCGCCGCACCGAATGGACCTATGTTAAACACGGCCCTGATAATGAGGAACATACTATAACGTATCCAGTCTAACCTGATAGCACAATTATGAGCAATAACACTAACATGATAACACAAATATGAGCAATAACACTGAGATGATAGCACAAATATGAGCAATTACACTAACATGATGGCACAAATATGAGCAATTGGGCCTACACTAACATGATAAAACAAATAAGAGCAGTTACACTAACATCATTACGCAAATATGAGCAACAACACTAACATGTTAACACAAATATAAACAATTACACTAACATGATAACACAAAATAATATGAGCCATAACACAAATATGATAACACAAACGTGGACAATGACACTAACACAGACATGTGTGATAAGTGCCCTGTGTATAACAGGACATGCATAGTCATCTGAACGCTGTTCGTTAATAACGTATTAATTGCTGGGCTTATCAGTTTGCACACTTCCTCCATCAGTTCGCTCTCTCATCCTCTCTGGTAGTCGTCCTACTTTTTGTCTCGCCTCAAATCTTGCCTCTAAAATTTAATTCCCTCGGGTTCGGGCGCACCGGGAGTGCTTCTGAAAGGCGCTTGCTGTGATAATGATGATAACGAGTTCTCTGCCCAAAGGCAGGCTCATTGGCCTTAAGCCCCTGGGGATGAGCTGAGGCGGAATAAGGTTGTTCCCCGTTGCCTTCCTTACAGACAATTATTGTGAGTGAGCAACTTGTCCAAGATCGCTACGAATTTGTCAATGTTTAATACAATGCAAAAACAACAATTCTGCTTAGCATTCTTGAAGAGCGCTGCAAAAATTGTAGTTAAGTTTAAATTGCGACGGTTTAATCGTCGTAATACCGGACTATTTTAGTGATGACCTAATGGCACGTACATGTACAAGCTACTCTTCCCACATACGGTGACATACCCTTGGCAGCGAAGCCTGCATGTCGTCACGTTATAACAGCGAGCACCGTGGTGCGTTATCGCGTGTTTATTACTCACAAGCTTTTTGAATGGATTAAGCCATATTATCCACTATGTACAATGTAGCACGTATTAATTAATCACACGCATCTTCCCAATTCTTGCGTAGACGTAGACTGTATCCGGGTTATCCAGTTATCCACCGTGTCTACATATAGATACGCTGGCCTGTGTCTTGGTACGCTGTCTAACGACACTGCCATATCAATGACGATTAGTGTCGACCTCCTCCTTTATCCAGGCTTAGGACTGGCACTGGCAAAGTGCAGCCAGTGTCGGAGTTTATATACGTTGATCCGACAACGTATACGTGCAGAAATACCGCCTGTCCATCGCGTAACTGCGGCTTTCTGCCAGTCAAAAAAACTAGGTCTACCTGTAAGGAAGGAAAGGAAAGAAAAGGAAAGGAAATACTCCTCTTAGGTGTGGATTCGGAGGCTGCATACGCATGTGATAGGATTATGTCATGGGCAGAAACCTGATAGCAATTAAAAAAATCCATTATTTTGCAGTGCTCAAACAATTTCGATTTCCCTTTAACTCATACAAGTCTATAATACAATTGACGCGTAGCCTATACATTACATGCACATAGATCAAATTTGCCCATCTAGCGGTCTCTTGTTTTTAGAAAGTACGCCAGTTTGTTCGAAAACTGCCACAAAGTCGGAACGTCCTTTCTGTTTCTTTTGTCCTTTATTTGCCAAGACAGAGATTCAATATTTCCGCCACCCGCACCGCACCGCCCTGTCCGGCCCCCTCACCCCACAGCCACCTCAGCTACAATGAGTAATAATAATAATCTTCGTTTATTTTTCAAATTGAAGCAACTCAGTATATATATATATATATATATATATATATATATATATATATTATGACTGCAGTCAGAAATGGTAGGCTGATAACACCCTCTCTCAACTCCAGAGGGCATACCCTCCAGAGTTGAGAGGGGGTGTTCTCTGATTCCAGGTGGAAAGAGGGTTGGATGCCACTGCTTATCAATACTTATGAATTGATCATTTGCTTTTCAACTATATAGCGGGAAATGATCCTGCGTCCGTGTCCTCTTCTCCCCCCCCCCCCCCACCCCCCCCCCCCCCCCACTTTGGCCGATTGTGTTAAAATGAAACTCAAAATTGAATTGATGGCCCTAGCAGTGGCGTAGATAATGGGAGGTATCGGGGGTTAAACCCCCCCCCCATTAGCCTAGGGAAAAAGATTTTTGACGGTTATTTATCCACTTAAATAAGAAAAACAAAACAATCGCTTGTAGTAACAATCGTTTTTCTTACTTACTTTATTTCCTTTGTTACTTTATTCCCTTTTATTTACTGTAATACTGTTGGGTTGGTGTCAGAAATGGCATCCGGTCAGGCTATGCCCCCCCCCCACCATTATAAATTCCTGGCTACACCACTTGGCCCTAGTATAAAAATGGAGAGGAATTACCGTAACCTTCGAGATATCTCTCAACAGGGAAGTTTTGAACACACGACCTAGTGATTAAGAGCACAGCGCGCTTATCTGGACTATAATAAAATCATGGAATTAACTCACTTATGAACAGGATAAGGTTATATAAGACTTCCAACAACTCGATAGCATCTTCCATTGAATTAGCGAACGTAATCAGCAGTTGATCTAACTAGCATCTCCAGTGTATCTAGGCCTCCTTCTGCTTAGTGGGGGAGAATTCAGGGACGACGGACGCTGAGAAGGACAGCGGTGACACCCTTTGTCCGGTCATTTTTCTGATGACCTTTTTTTAGCATATACATCGTTTATTTCTTTGTTCTATTAGTCAATAACACTCTATACTTCTGCGTAATATTTTCATCGTAAAATAGTAAAGCCATGCATGCAATGCAGATAGATAAAAAAAGAATATAAAAAGGAAAAAGCTCTGAAAATTTTCTGGGGATTTTTTTGCATTTCTGGGTCGGGAGAACTTCCCTCCTGAGGATGCCTAGATTAAACCATGGTCTGCATGTATACAAACAAGAGTGCGTTTTTAATTAGCAGTAGACTCCACTCGTCAAAGTCCAATAGACTCACCGCACACATTAATCGGTCTCTGCCTTAGGTCAGATGACAATTATTAAAGTGAGAGGCGGTTTCGTCAGAATTAGGCCAGTGGTACCAGAGGAACCCTGCGGAGAGAAGGGGAGAGAGATAGGGAGAGGCTGAGGGAGAGGCTGAGGGAGAGGCAGAAGGAGAGGCAGCGGAGAGGAGAGGCAAAGGCAGAGGCTGCCGACTACCTGTTTTGTAATGTATCATCGTTTGCGGTCACAGTCCGATTCGCAGAAGCCGATGTGATGTCGGATTTTCCCATCTAATTAATCACGTGATATCGTAGGAGGGAAGGAGAAGAAGATGAGGAAATGAGAAGGAGGAGCAGAGGTATTAAGCATAGGAGAAAGAGAAGAAGGAGGAAAAGGCGGAGGGAGAAGAGGGACGAGGAGTGGTGAAGGTGGAGGAAATGAATTGGAGATAGGTGACGAAGAGGAAGAGGTGGTGTTGGGGGAGAAGGAGGTGGAGGAGGATAAGAAGGAGGTGGATATCAACTCTTTCCCCTCCACCTAATTCTTTCTATGCTAATTAGTAATTATATAGTTTTATTAAATGTGCAGTGGTGGAGAAAGAGTGTTTTCGAGTCCTGTTCATTAAGGAAAATGGTGACCTGCCTACCTACTTACTAACTTACTTACTTACTTACTCAATCAATCAATCAATCACTCAGTCACTCACTCGCTAACTCACTGACTCACTATCCAACTTACTTACTTTCTTACTTACTTACTTACTTAGTTACGTACTTACTTATTTACTTACTTACACGAGGACATTAGCTTAGAAAAGCGAGTCCACCTGCCGATTGTGGCCATAACTATCGTAGCCATCTGGTGACTGCGTAACTCTCTCTCTCTCTCTCTCTCTCTCTCTCTCTCTCTCTCTCTCTCTCTCTCTCTCTCTCTCTCTCTCTCTCTCTCTCTCTCTCTGTCTCTCTATCTCTCTCTCTCCCTCCCTCCCTCCCTCCTCTCTCTCTCTGTCTCTCTCTGTCTCTCTCTGTGTGTGTCTCTCTCTCCCCTCTCTCTCCTCTCTCTCTCCTCTCTCTCTCCTCTCTCTCTCCTCTCTCTCCTCTCTCTCTCTCTCTCCTCTCTCTCTCTCTCTCTCTCTGTCTGTCTCTCTCTCTCTCTCTCTCTCTCTCTCTCTCTCTCTCTCTCTCTCTCTCTCTCTCTCTCTCTCTCTCTCTCTCTGTTGTACGATTCAAATTACTTTATTCCCTTTTATTTACTGTAATACTGTTGGGTTGGTGTCAGAAAGGACATCCGGCCAGCCCAAAAAATTTTTCCCCCCTCATAAATCCTGGCTTCGCCACTGTTATGATCTATAGTGATGTGTTATAGACCTACTCGCTAAACTGTAGCAAGAAGAACCGAAGGCAAATATAATAACTCCATCACCATAAAATATTGACTGAACAAAGTCTGCTCTCAATCCCTCTAGACTTTTGCTCATAAATCTCCACTATGAAGGCGGTGCCTTCTAGGTGGCAGGACCCTCGACCTGGAATGGCCTCCCCTTGACGCTCCACTGCCTTTCTAGAACTCCTATCCTGGCACTCCTCTCTCCCATCTTAGGACAGTTTTACTTAACCATACTGGGGCTGGGATCGCCTCTGAGTAGTCCTCTAGAAGAGGCGCTATACAAAATAATTGAAAGAATTTTAATTTTAGCAACCAGTTCATTCTAATCTGAGGACAGCAGATTTTTCTCCATACGCCCTTGTGCCCTAGTCTGTACAGTGTATACACTGCACAGTGTTGACGCCAACACGTCATCATGTCATTCTTCCGGAGCAGATCTGGCGGCTGATTGCTTCTAGGAAGAGAGGTTTTCTCGCTCCGCTGCGCACTGACCTGTCTCAGCGGGACACGTCGAACAGCGGCCTAGTAATGTCATCCCTGTTGGATGTTGCCTAGTGAAGAACTGAGTGAGTGGGGGTGGGAGGGCTAGACGATAGGCGGAAACGAATACCAGACACAGGAGGGAGAGGAGGAGCGGAAGATTTGGAATGAGAATGAGAATGAGAAAGAGGAAGAGGTAGTGGGAAAAGGAGAGAGAGAGAGAGAGAGAGAGAGAGAGAGAGAGAGAGAGAGAGAGAGAGAGAGAGAGAGAGAGAGAGAGAGAGAGAGAGAGAGAGAGGGAGAGAGAGAGAGAGAGAAGGAGACGGAGAAGGATAGGGAGAGGGAGAGGCAGAGGGAGACGGAGAAGTGGGAGGAGGAGCCGGAGGAGCAGGAGAAT
>OX457043.1:44205079-44210079 GCA_949752735.1 Lumbricus terrestris
AATAATCAAAAAACGGTGGGTAGCCTCACTAAAAAGTGATATAACTTTTGTTCTGTTTGAAAAATTGTTTTGTAATTTGACCATTTTACGTAAATATGAATTGCCTTTAAGACTATAAAGTTTCATTTAAAAATTCGTATGTTTGGCCATGATATGGACTAAAAACCGTAGGGGATTACTTTTTTGGCTCACTCTGTATATATATATACAGTTTGCACAGTGAACACATGATGAAAACTAATTTTGTTTATTCTTGACTATAGGTTATCTATCATAAGAATTTGTATCTGTGAATTTTTATTTATACATATAAAGTTTGTATATATATATACATTATACATAAATATATATATATAATATATATAATTAGATATACGTAAATATAATAGGCTGTTCTTCCAGGCATATGAAGTGATATATTATAGACGCTAATTAAAAATTGCTTTTCTAAAACTGAATATTATTGCTTAAGAAATTGATCATGTTTATTAAAATGTATTGGGCCGTCAATGAAAGCATATAATGTGTTCACGTGGATGCAGGCTATATGTAGGCTACATTTATTATATATTTTGCCAATGTATTTGCCACATGCAAACATATTCACACACATTTATATGTCTGTATATACGAGAGCACTATAATAGCTATAGCGCCCCTTTAAGATTTCAATTCAGAGGCGCTCCCGATTGGAACGCGGACAATGAATCAGAGTTCCACGCAGAAGCGTCAATCAATTGCGAGTGAGGAATCGCTCAGGGTCCATTCGCGGCGGCTTGAGGTGGATTCGAACCCACAACTTTCCGGCTCTAATGCACCAAACATGCCCCTGCACCACCGCGCCCCACATAGTCATGTATATATATACACGTATAATATTTTTATATGTGCGTGATTATATATATATTTATTTATTTATTTATCCAAGAATCTTGCGCTAGTCGAAAGATCTTGGAATAGACCTGTGAATCCAAACCAGAGCTCAGTGAGTATTGATATATACGACTCCCCAGGGGGTTGATATGTCCGGTGGTCGTCAGTCCATCTAATTCGAGCTCCAGGGAGACGAAAATCAGGCTGCCTCTTCATCTTCGTCACACGCAAACACACACACACACATGCACACGCATGCACACGCACACACACATGCACACGCACGCATACTGCGCACATGCACATGCACACATTCAACCAAACACGAACACACACACACACACACACCGCACACATTCAACCAAACACACACACACACAAACACACACGCACATAGTACAAACTTGTGTTTGCAAACTTTGTCGGACTATTTCTTCTCAGAAGCGTTAACTATTCCTAAACAAAGATGACTGTTTTTTCAGTTTCATGTACAGAATAATTCTACGTGATTTCCGTCTCAATGTACAGACTCTGAACAGCGCCGTGTGCAAAATTGTATATGATGGAGAAAAGAGGGAAAGGAGGAGGAGAAGAGGAAAGTAAGTGAGCAAGCAAGGGAAGTATAGGAAGTATAGGAAGGAAGGAAGGAAGGAAGGAAGGAAGGAAGGAAGGAAGGAAGGAAGGAAGGAAGGAAGGAAGGAAGGAAGGAAGGAAGGAAGGAAGGAAGGAAGGAAGGAAGGAAGGAAGGAAGGAAGGAAGGAAGGAAGGAAGGAAGGAAGGAAGGAAGGAAGGAAGGAAGGAAGGAAGGAAGGAAGGAAGGAAGGAAGGAAGGAAGGAAGGAAGGAAGGAAGGAAGGAAGGAGGGAAGGAAGCAGGACTGGAGGCAAGGAAGAATCGAGAATGGTAGGAATGAGGAACGCAAGAGATAAAGGAATAGAGCAGCGAAGGTATACGAAGAAATGAGGGGAAAGGAAGGGAATGAGGGACGAAGGAAGGGCGAAGAAAGGAATTCAGGGAAGAATGAAGGACGGAGTGAGGAGGGGAGTGGGGGAGAAAGAAAGGAAGGAAGGAAATAAAGAAGGAAAGGGAAAAAGAAAGAGGGATGAAGGAGGGAATAACGAAGTTGCGAAGGAACAAGGGAAGCGAAGGTAGAAGGTGGAAATAAAGGAAGGAAGAACGGACGAATAAAGGGAGGAATGAGTGAAGGAAGTTAAGGTAGGAAGGATGGAAGTAAATAAGAAAGGAAAGGAATAATAAAAGAATGAAGGAAGGAAGAAAGGTGGAAGGGAAGGTGGAAGGAAAGAAGGAAGGTATTAAAGTGGAAGGGAAGGTGAAAGAGAGGAAGGAAGGAAGAAAAGTGGAAGGAAGGAGGAAGGGGGGAAGGAAGAAGTGAAGGTGGAGGGAAGGTGAAAGGCAGGGAGGAAGGAAGGTGGAAGGAAGTGAGGAAGGAAGGGAGAATCTATTATGGTCTATATTTGGCTTGCTTAGAATCGATATTGAGATTTCGCTACAGGCAAAAACATCCGGTCGCCACAAAATTATTTCGCTCGGAAAGAATGCGCATTTTCATTGGATTTTAAGCCATGTTTTTGCAACAGTCTGTCTTGTTTATTCACGAATATATTTATTACTTCCGTGTCCATCTAATATTCTTGGTTTTTTGCCAAATACGATAAACATGCATACAATTAGAATATATATATATATATATATATATATATATATATATATATATATATATATATATATATATATATATTAGGGTGGTCGTATGTGCAATGGCAAATTTTCAACTTGTTTGTTTTCTTTCCCCAACCCACCATTTGGTGCCAATTGGTAAAAAACTGATATAGCCAAAAAATTATTAGGATTCAAAAATATTTAGGACTAGCACAACGCGTCTGAAGTTTTGAATTTTATAAAATATTATCGTCATTTCGAGTATTGGTATATTTAAGTCACATTTTTGGACCAATCACAAGTTTTGACTGAAAGACTGCATAATTTTAATTATTTATTTTATTTATCCGTTTCTAAATCGCCCCTTCAAGCTCTCTACTCAGAGGCGCTCCCGACTACAGTGCGGACACTGCATTGGAGTTTCACGCCGAAGCGCCCAAATGACTTATGCACAACTGACAAGTAAATTCTACAATTTTGATGAGAGTTTATTAGATATTTTTTATAAACATCATAATAGTATTTGACGCCACAAATCTATACTAGGAAGCCAACACATTAGGCCTATACGTTCTTTTGATAAGTCTGCTTTAAATCAAGAGTGCGCAAACGGATTCTTTTACTGCAGCAGAGGTTCTTTATTACAGACTTCACCTTAACACAGATTCTGATTTTAAAAAATATGGATCAGGGACCCCAATATCAGTTGAACTACAGAACAATACTGATGATATTTTCGTTATTATGGCAATCAGAGCAGGATGACATACCACATCACAGGTAACATCTATCAAGGGCTACTGTAAAGAAATGAACTATAGTAAATGTTGATAATATTGAGATCATGATATATATATATATATATAATTATATATATATATATATATATATATAAAGAGAATAATCCATTACCACATAATAAACAGTAGCTCTTTACCCAACTCCTGAAGATATCATCTTAAATGAGTGTATGGTGTAGCCTATACTCGCATTAGTTGACTATTTCATAAGATAGAAATAATCCAATTAAAAGTATACTTTTAGAGTAGAACGAATGAACACGTAGCCTAGACAAGCAATTGGCACAGAAAGTGCTGCTAAGAGTGGACAGAAATTACACTGCCTAACTTAGTTATTGTAAATTAACTAACTACTGTAAATCAACATGAAATGTGATGGTATCAAACACGTATGCTATGTGCATCATGCTCAGCAATGGACCTAGCCGAAACTGCTGTGGCCACCAGGGCATCTCAGGCGATCAAGCAATCCAAAGGAATAAGTAGGCCTAAAGTAGCCCCCAGTAAACACTCAACACCCATTGCTACATAGAACTCCTAAATTGATTATATTTATGGCAGGATGCTTGATTTTTATTGTATTTGTATTGTAGTAGATTTGTATCAACAAGTATTTGTATTGTAGTAGAGGCATTAATTAATATAAATGGTGATGGTCTTCAAGGTGTAATACAGTCAACAAAGTGATCTTTGTTGATTTCATGATTTTGAAAAGATCAGGATTCGAAAGTTTGCCACCTGGCCACTCACGATGTCAGATGATCACCTTATTTGGACAACATGCAAGATATGTCACTTCGATTAAATATATCGTGAGCACTGCACAGTGCACATTGCACTTTTGTTAGTAAAGTGCAGATGAAAGCACACAATTAGACCTGCCCCAGGAACAAAAAGTGAAAAAAAGAAATATTTATGAGAAAATCAGACCTCATTAGAAATATTGGCGACGTTGCAGAATAAATTAGTTACATGCAGGACACAGATGAAAACACGAAACATTTTATATCTATATCTATCTCTATTTATTTATGATATATTACTGTTCCCTAACTACTAGAGTCCAAGAATTATTAGACTATTATTATCAGTCAAGACAACAAGGCAAAACATGTAGCTTTGTAAAAAAAGATATGCTAGATGTTATCTGTGATGCAGTGTTCATACAGGTTTGAGCACTCTGAGTTTTTCTGAAGCGGCGCTATATAAATTCATGACTATGACTACAATAACATCATTGTCGCGTAACCTAGACCTACTAGAAGGTAGTTGAATTGATTCCTGGTTCGAAGATTCCTGGTTGATTACAACTATTATGCTTACTGTTCGAACGCTCTTAGATTTGTTAAGGGGTAAAACTTTGATGGAGTTGTGCTAGTCCTAAATATTAATATTTTCCCATAAAACTTTTTGTGTGATGTTTCTGGGTGAAATGGAACCGAATGGCACCTTGGGGAACAGTATCCTCCAACTTTCGTTCTTAACGACCACCCTAATATATATATATATATATATATATACATATATATATATATAATTTTATATATATATATATATATATATATATCCGCTAGACATAGACATGCAGCTAAAAGAAGGGATCCGAATTTCCACGCGATTCTCCTGCAAGTCCTCAGAACTGGAGCAT
>OX457043.1:44215079-44221562 GCA_949752735.1 Lumbricus terrestris
CAATACAATACAATACAACACTCGTTTACACAAGCACAATAAGCTGACTTGGGCATAATTAAATAGACGCAACGTATGCAATATTGCATGGGTTGAGACTTTTCGCAGCAATATGTAGGCTACACTTGAGCGATATCAATGGAAGTTCTTGGAATGGAGAGACTGCATATGAAAATACTTCCTTCCTATAGGCTTATATACATGTAATTTCCTGCATGGTAGGGTAAAGTTATGGGACCTCGCACAGAGGCTATGTCCACTATTGGGGATGCTGTCATAGCCTCGCCCCAATTTACCCTCGAGAGCTATGCTACCTTGCGTTGGGTATCCAAGGACGTGATCCACTACGCTCTGCTGAAAAGGGATTCCTCTTATTTAGTTCCTTTTGCTCGTACTCACGTACTGCAACCATGAAGGATCGAACCTTCTCTGCTGTCGGCCCAGTGATCTGGAATGACCTTCCTTTAGAGCTACGCCTACGCTCTAGGTCTCTACCAGGATTCGTCCTTACCAAACTTAAAACTGTTCTTTTTGGGCGCGCTGGAGCCGGGAGCGCCTCTGAATAGTTTTTCTTGACGGAGCACTATATAAATTTCCGAGTGAATGAATGAATGGGTGTGGGGGGAAACAAATATTGAAAATTTCCCCTTACTGTCCATAATCTATGCGCCATTTTAAAAATACTGCAAGGACCCTAAGACTGCTGCTGTCATATCCGAAGGGATGAATGGATCTGAGGAAAATGCTTGCGTGCGTTGAAAATCTATCCGTATGGAAACGATGTAATTTGGGTAGAAGCATCGATGTCGGCTGGCGCTAATTACATTCGTCCTCAGAGAATTTTTCTCAGCCACTCAGACCCTGTAAATGTATTATACTGTATATGGAAGACGCGTGTTGTTGCGATCGTATGCGTATACGTGTATATCATTGTAAGAGGTATACATGTGTGCGCTGTGTGTGTGTGCAGTGTTTGTGTATGTGCGTGAGTTTGTCACCGTTTGTGCGTGTGCGTGTGCGTGTGCGTGTGTGTATGTGTGCGTGTATGTGTGCGTGTGTGTGTGCTGTGTGTGCTGTGTCTATGTGGTTACGAGATGGAGAGAGAGAGACAGACAGACAGACAGACAGACAGACAGACAGACAGACAGACAGACAGAGACAGAGACAGAGACAGATACAGAGATGCAGAGATGCAGAGATGCAGAGATACAGAGATACAGAGATACAGAGACAGAGACAGAACAGAGACAGAGACAGAGACAGAGACAGAGAAAGAGAAAGAGAAAGAGAAAGAGAAAGAGAGAGAGAGAGAGTGTGTGTGTGTGTGTGTGTTTATGTTTGTATGTGATAGTGTGTGTTTGTGTAAGCGTGCGAGAGACAGAGTACGTGTGTGCGTTGTGTGCGTGTGTTTGTGTGTGGTCGCGTTCGCACCAAATTCCAATGCAACTGATCTGCATTTGCATAGAGCAATTGACGACAAATTGGTGACTGCCTCAGTCGTACAGATTTCTCGCTTCGTTCGGCCTTTGTGATGCATGTTGACGTCGCCTCAGTCCGAACTGAATCAACAGCTGGGGATCCCATAGTGTCCTCAGAACTCAAAGAAAACGCAATGAAATCGGCGGTAGACGGGGGGCACAAGTTCTCCTTAGATCGGATTTTCAAAAGCTTCCGTGACTTGGTCTTGTTCTATGGGCGGATCGATAGGCACTGATTGTACATAATTCGCCAGAGTGTAGACCTACGCCAGGCGATGCAGGGCTGTCGCTATTGAGTTATTCGCTAGAGTGCGTCTTGTCGTTTGGCAACCAATTCTATAAGGCCGCTGAGGACGGTGTGGTATGAATTGTGTACCTTCTGCAAAAATGGTTCCGGCTCCACTCATGAATGATTGTGATTAGTGAGACTAATATCGAAGTATGTACATAATACAATATCCCATTGGTGGGCCTGTTGCTCCTCGATCACTCAATCTAACATCATCTGCTGCTAGTCTCTGACCGCATCTTAAGCCTACTTGATGAATTATAGGCTACAAACTTTAACAGTTAATTTCTTGAATTCTTGTTCTACTGCAAAACAGGACGAACCACATAATTATGATGCATGCCTGCTGCTAGATTATGCGGACAAAGCTTGTTCCCTGTCTGGAATAATGAATGTGATTTGGCTTGATTTTAACTGTCTTCGAGAGTCCTGGAGTGCTGTATAGAGTTAAATTAAAGAGCTTATCAGGAGCCCCGGCTGCATTTATGGCTGTAGTCTGAGCGAGAATTTAAAGTAAATGTCCAGATGGTATGTTTAATTGTTTATGACAGAATTATATTGTCGTACATGCGGCAAACAAAAACAGAATTCAAAAACAGTAAAACTACAAACGGTCTGCTGATGGCAATTGTAACCATACGGAAAATAAATTTCACGGACGATTTGCATATATCAACAGATCGTTCATATTTTTGCGAAGCAAATTTTGACGTGATGGGTTACATTCACAGCATTTCATGGTCTTATTTGGCCTCACACCGTCCGAGTCCTAAAGTGCCTGAGACCTCATGTGTTCGCCTGTTCGGGCATACAATAGGATTCTGCAGTTCTATGCTGCTAGATATAAGCACACTAAAGTCGCAAATCAGAGAGTTTGTCTAGAAGCAAATAATTTTATCGCGGACTTTCTTTCTAGACAAAACAGTGGTCGGCAGTGAAATTGAAATACGCAATCGTATTTAATTGCATTGCGTCTATGAATTTATGCAGCCACTCTCGCTGTCCACATTAATCAGAGGCGCTATAGTATAATAGTCGATTCGGGAAGAGATGAAAGAAGGCATTGGCAATTGAGGTGAAGACAGCGTAGGCGACAGAACAATGGATTGCTTTAAGCCGACTCAGATGAAAGTATGAAGATCTGTGAAATTGGCAATGAGTTCAGAAAAGGTAATTGTACGAGGACTGCGCTAGAGAGAGAGAGAGAGAGAGAAAGAGAGAGAGAGACAGAGAGAGAGAGACAGACAGACAGAGACAGAGACAGAGACAGACAGAGAGACAAAGAAACAGACAGAGTGAGAGAGAGACAGACAGACAGAGTGAGAGAGAGAGACAGAGAGAAAGACAGAGGCAGAGAGAGGCAAAGACAGAGACAAAGAGCTACAGAGACAGAAAGACAGAGAAAGACAGACAGACAGTGAGAGACAGATAGAGACAGAGAGACAGAGAGAGGAAGACAGACCGATAGACATACAGATAGACATACAGAGACAGACACAGACAGAGATAAAGAGAGACAGATAGACAGACGAAGAGAGAGAAAGGGAAACAGAGACAGACATAGATACAGCCAAATAGAGAGAGACAGACAGACAGAGACAGTGACATAGACAGAGAGAGACACAGACACAGACACAAACACAAACGCAGAGACAGAGAGGTATAGCTTCAACGAGGGCAGCAAGAGCAATCTGAGCAGAGTGTGTACCCTGCATGGACAAGCGCCTCCACAATTTCATGCAACATTGAGGACTGAGGAGACCTGCTGCCTGGTGTTTATACAATATACTGTTGGAATGCCAGCAGCAAGTATATTATATAGCTGCAACACACTCAGGAGACAAAATGAGAGAAAACATGCAGGACGGAGCCCTGAGGGACATCACATATGAAGTGCTTTATCAAAGTCAGGCGCATGTTGCAAAATACGATAATTTATTTCGAGATAGCGGCTAAAATGACCGGCAGGGTAAAATTGTGTATTTTGACTTTGAATAAAATTCGTGTAGGCCTATTAGTTCTAATCATTAATTTGCCATAAAAGTAAAATCGAATGACAAAGTTATATATGACCAAGGTCAACGAAATTCGGGAGTCTCCACAAAATAACCAATTTGTGAGTAAACATATATACGTAAGATAAAACTTCTCAACCGTAAGATGAATTTCTTTTGCGTCACTACCTAGGCTACTAAAGCCAGCTGTGTCGCTGAGTGACTGCAGAGCTTCACTGCATCAGAGTTTCACGCCGAAGCGCTGAGCAATTGCGAGTGAGGACTTGCCCAAGGTCCTATACGCGGCGACTTAAGGTGGATTCGAACCTGCAACCCTTCGGCCGGAAGGCGACGAACATACCCACTACACCACCGCACCCCACAAGGTCTGGGTATACAAGAGTCATTTTAGTTTCACTCTTATAATTATATAGGCCTAAAATGAGCCGTGATGAGCTCTATCAATCATGGACCTAGCGTCAAGGGACTTAATCTTTCGGAACTCTGCCTTAATTCATGCATATGCAGGTTCGTATATTTCCAATTTCGTTGTTTATCCTTCCCTTTCAGCCTTCTGTATAAGTTATAACCATTCTTTTCAACCTGCTGTATAACCATTGGTCATCGTTCAATCCCTTTGCCTTTGCATCGTCGGAGGGCTTCCTTGGTCGGTTTTCCTTCATTCTTCCCATCGATTCTTTTAAAAGGAGAGAGATTCTTTTCCCTCCTTGTGTGGCACGTCCATTCTCTTCGTTGGCTTGTATCTATTCCCTTATATATATATATATACATATACATATATAATATATACATATGTATATATATATGCATATATATTGCTATAGCAATTAACTCCACAGTTTCCTTGTATTCAATGCATCCAGTACTGTCGACTCTCTTCGTTATGCTTATATGTATATTCACCTTATTGATCATTACAGTTTTGATCCCCATTCTATAGACAGTTTGAGAATTGCAGAAAATAACTGCATAGGGGTCAGATCATGGTCTTCGCGGAGTAAGGGTGTGCAAGGAAGACTTAACCACGGGGTCTTAAGAAAGACTTACTTACTTACTTACTTACTTACTTACTTACTTAGTCCTTCCCGTGCAGGTCTGCACATCGGGCAAAGCATCTCCTCCACTCATCCCTGTCCATCGCCAGTTCATCAGCCTCCTCCCATGACATCTCCAGACATCTCAAGTCGTCTTTGATAGTGTCTTTCCAGTTCTTTATTGCGTTGTTTCTGTTGCGCGTGTTTTTAAAGAAAGACTGGAGGTTGAAAAACCCTAACCCGGCAATTCTAATCATGATTCTACGCCAAACGACGTATGAGGTAAGGCGTCCATTTATCCTACGCTTCATAAATCAAGTACAAATAGGTCAAGCCTACGTGGTCTTCGAATGACCCTGAAGAACTTCGAAAATCTCTGCCAGCGAACAGTTCGATATATTCGGACTGAAAAGTAGGTCGTTAGTATATATCGGCGCAATTAGAGAGTCTTTGATATGGGCCAGTTCGATTAAACAGATGTTGGACTATTTTCTACACAGGCCCTGTACAGCATGCACGTGCTTGCATGCTTATATTATGTGTGCAATTTGTGCATGTATATATCTTGATGTATGAGCGAACATATGCATGTATAATTGTATATTATGTATGATTGTATGTATGTATGTATGTATGTATGTATGTATGTATGTATGTATGTATGTATGTATGTATGTATGTATGTATGTATGTATGTATGTATGTATGTATGTATGTATGTATGTATGTATGTATGCATGTATGTATGTATGTATGTATGTATGTATGTACGTGGCTTTCGTTAAGTGTATGTATGTATACATGCAGGCCTGGCCTGCCTACAATATATATTCGCACAGATACGTATTCAAATGCATACGTAGGCCTATACACGTTGCCAAGTACTTATAAATGAACGTATTATGTTACTAATAATTATTATTACTGCTGTTCTCATTGTATATTGTAAGTATATTAAGTCAAGGAAATCTGCGTTGCTCTAACTTTCTATAGGTCTAGTTGCTTTTTATGTATGGGTAATTATGCCTGTCACAACACAGTTTATATTGTGCCTTTCAGACACTGCATATACTCTGAAACGTGCATGATTTGATTTAATAAATTAATTTTTTATTTGAATGTCTAAAATGATCTACACGGTGTTCGGAAAAAACCGAACCTCCACTATTGCTGCAATGATTGATGTAAAAGTAGGAATTTCGAAATGAAATTTTACAGGCTTATAGACAATTTATATTTACACATCATGGCCAGATTTCATCAGAATATTTCAAACAGAAAAAAATTAAATCACTTTTAGTGAGGCCACCCACCTTTTTGACGACTCAAAGACGTAGCGCAGCAAAAAGTAGCAAAAACACGATTTTATTACGTCTCATCTCAAATAATTGTTATCAAATAGCCAGTTGATCATTATTATTACTGTTTAAAAAAGAAACAGGGTACCAGCGTAACTGCTCGTCACTGAGAAGTCACTTAGCAAGATGACAATCAAGTTGGTAAATGAGGGTTCTGTCAGACTATTAATTTTGTTATTAATCAATCAATTCAAATTTTAAAAAAGAAAATGGCCAAGGTGTCAATGACAGACAAAATGTGTATTCAGACACCTCTTGAGCAAGATCCTATGGGCAACGTCTACTCTCATAAACAATGAGAGCAAAAAA
>OX457043.1:44221762-44366762 GCA_949752735.1 Lumbricus terrestris
AAAACACAATTTATCACTGCAAATCCTGAACCTTAGTGTTATTTCTTATTGTGGTGACATTAAATGACTCATGACAGTCAATCAGTGGAAATAATTGATTTTCGGCCCTTTCAATGTGTTAGTGTCAATCAGTGTTTTATTCACGTTGGGCGATAGAAACTGCCATAATTTATGCTTTTGCACAAATAATCTATGATTACAAAAAATGTTCAATTGTAAGTAAATTATTAATAGTATTCATACAGAAAATCATCAAAGAAGAGGAAAGAATAAGAGCAAATTGACAGTTGAGTATATGTTTGAGGAAGGGCTGGTGGTCAATGGACTCAGTGCAATGGAAAGAATGAGTGGAAGGTGCACGAGCAAAATGGTATAATTTCAAGGTTAACCATGAGAAGGTAATGACCATTTATATTTAGAACACAGTGTGATAGATTGGAAGAGAAAAAGGAGGTGACGGAAGTAATTTCAAGGTCCAGGATGGGATTCTTGATGAATCGAGAAGTCGACCTATTGAAACGGATTGCTTATGAGAGAAGGTTCAGAAAGTCAGATGCCAGAGGGTTAAAGCGATATCGATATATGAATATTGAAATCGCCACTGACCAAGAATTCATTTGGAGTAGTGGAAGACAGTGAAAGGAGTTAAGCAATTTACTGATGGTTTGTAGGAATAAGCATATAAGGTAGGAGGATGGTAATTAATTAAAACTGTGAGTAGATCTGAGGCAAGTCGGAGTGTTGTCGACGAGCTTTCGAAAGAACTAAACGTGTGGCGATAAAAATTTAGGATTGCCTAGGAATCAGTCCGTTGAAGATTCCAGGGTAGGTATACAGTACGCTAAGATACTGCAGCAGCACCAGAGATATGTGGGGAGGTGGCGGCCAATGAACAGACGGGTATCATGGGTGGACGAGGCACTATAAAGCAACTACCCGTAGTCAGGAAACTGTCAGAGAAATGATTTTATATAACAGCTGCATACACTTCAAGCAGGTATTCGGCATAGTGTGGCAACAGGGGCTCTGGCAGGTGCTGAGAAGTTACAGAGCGCCAGAAAATTGGTGGTGGCACTGTTGGAATAATAATAATAATAATAGTAATAATAATAATAATAATAATAATAATAACAATGACGATTTCTATGGCGCCGTAACACAGCCACGCCGTTACGAGGGCGCCTCACATACTAAACTAAACAGCAGGATAGGCCTTGAGGAATAAATGAGTCTTAAGTCCAGATTTGAAGGAGTCAACTGAGCCAGCCGCTCGCAGAGCGGGAGGAAGACTGTTCCAGCATCTGGGGCCGGCCACCGAGAAAGCGCGGTCACCGAATCGGGTTTTCATCCGCCGTACGCTAAGATCGCTTTTGTCAAGCGATCTACATCATGGCCAATACGAACACCAATTTTTCTGGCAATAAATTGACATAAACTGTAGAAGAAATTGTTTTTAACGTTTTACACATCTACATTGTAGATATCATAGTATATACATGTACATACATACATACATACATACATCCACACATACATACATACATACATACAGTACATGCATATTTAAACATTCAGTAAGTGTCATGCTACAGTCATTGTTCAATATTTGCCATGATATCCCTTGTTCTGTAGTACTGTTTCAATGCGTCCAGGCATGGATCTTGCTAACTTCTTGCAAAGGTCAGGAGTATTCTCCTGGACCCACACACGCCTAATCCAGTGGATCAAGTATGCTTCAGATGTGGGATTAGGCCTATGGGCAGCTATCTTCTGCTTCATGACCATCCACACATTCTCGATTATATTCAAATCTGGACTGCATCCAGGCCACGGTCCGAGTAGTTCAATGTTCTCTTGCGCTAATCAAGCCTTAACTGCCTTTGTTTCATGACATGGAGCCCCATATTGTTGGAAATGTGTTGCATTATGAATCTGAATGAAAGCCCCAGCTGTCCCGGAAGAACGTGAGAGATCGGCTGATCTTCTGTCGAAAGTTCAAAAATTGGACACCTGATCAATGGGAGCATGTCATGTTCTCAGATGAGAGCACCTTTACCCAGTTCTACAGTTTCTGTAGACATGTCAGGCGACCACCAAACAAAAGACATAATCCAAGGTATGTCATTCCGACAGTGAAACAGGCGCCAAAGGTGATGGTTTGGGGTGCGGTGTCGGGTGCGGGACGCGCGGGTTTGTGGATCATGCCAAAGAATACTACAATTAACGGTAAAGTTTATTTGGATGTCCTCAAACAGAAACTGTCTGAGAACATGACATGCTCCCATTGATCAGGTGTCCAATTTCTTCCGGGACAGCTGGGGCTTCCGTGCAGGTCTGTATGATTTAAGGCCGGCATCGAATAGCCGTCTTCGTATTGTTCTTTTACTTGGTTTTTTCTCAGGGGTGCCATTCCGACAGTGAAACAGGCGCCAAAGGTGATGGTTTGGGGTGCGGTGTCGGGTGCGGGACGCGCGGGTTTGTGGATCATGCCAAAGAATACTATACAATTAACAGTAAAGTTTATTTGGATGTCCTCAAACAGAAACTGCCACCTTTCATTCAGATTCATAATGCAACACATTTCCAACAAGATGGGGCTCCATGTCATGGAACAAAGGCAGTTAAGGCTTGGTTAGCGCAAGAGAACATTGAACTACTCGGCCCATGGCCTGGATGCAGTCCAGATTTGAATATAGGCTAATCGAGAATGTGTGGATGGTCATGAAGCAGAAGATAGCTGCCCATAATCCCACATCTGAAGCAGACTTGATCCACTGGATTAGGCGTGTGTGGGTCCAGGAGATTACTCCTGACCTTTGCAATAAGTTAGCAAGATCCATGCCTGGACGCGTTGAAACAGCACTACAGAACAAGAGATATCACTGCAAATATTGAGCAATGACTACAGCATGACACTTACTGAATGTTTAAATATGCATGTACTGTATGTATATATGTATGTATGTATGTATGTATGTATGTATGCATGCATGTATGTATGTATGTATGTATTTATGTATGTACATCTATATACTATGATATCTACAACGTAGATGTGTTCTAAAACGTTAAAAACAATTTCTTCTACAGTTTATGTCAATTTATTGCCAGAAAAATTGGTGTTCGTAAACTTTTGGCCATGACTGTAAGTCGCAACCCGGAGGCGGAGGAGTGAGTCCCGATGCAGAAATCACGCACATAATCGGCGCAGCTCCGTGGAGGGACTTGTACACAAGTAGACAGATCTTAAATTCAATCCTCTGTGGAACAGGAAGCATCTGCACAGCAAGTCATTGAGTGCAGTGAGGGTGGATGGTGAATTTATTAATAGAGTAGTTCAAGACAGTGGTGAGAAAAAGGTGTGCACTGTTCCCTGTCTCCTTCACTTGATCCTGGAGTCAGTTATGAGTCTTGCACTCGAGATCCACGTAAACCTAAATAAACCATTCTGTTCAGAAATGAATGCTGAATCACTGTATTACGCGATTAGCTATCTCAAACCAAAATCAAAATCCAGGGTTGGTGGTAAGAACCTTCTTGGTAGTCCATTAGAGTGGTCCACAAGTCATAGGCAAAAAATTAAGTTTTTAGAATTCTTTCTCCACAAGGCTTATTTTTGTTCACTTGGGGCAGATAGTCTCCCTGTAAAATTTCAGCCTGATTGTACAACATTTAGAGGTCAACCCCTTCTGAACATTTTACTTGAGTGCTAATAATGTCTTTTCGTCGTGTTAAACGTCGTTATTATACCAACATAGCTACGTCTAATTTAAGATCCGACACAGAGCACTGGCTATTGGAAAAACCAGTCTCTCGGTTATCTACTGCAAGATTACCACACAACCTGGATGCACAACAACTGCCTCAGTTTCATCATATCACTAAAAGGGAGGCCCCTTCAGGAAAGTTACAAAGTGGCATGTGATGCAGTTATTTGTATTTGGGTGCTTGCTAGAATACCAACACAACTGGTTGACCGGTGTGTCAGGAAACTGCCAAAGCTTTATCAGAACTACATAACTCTGAAAACTCACAGACCATTAAAAAGAGAAAGTGACAGGATGAAAGAAGACAATGTTCAAAGGTGATCTTCAAGAATTGTTCGATATTGCCTCAAAGGATGTGATGACAGAAATCCTGCAAGACTAAGATCGGGAAATCCTTCGAATACAAAGATAAGACGTATTTTCCAGCAGCACGAGTGGAGTAAACTTAAAGACAGCAGCAAAAGAAAGCAGAAAGAGGTAACGGCGAGAAAAAGAGAATGGTGAAAATTGATATGAAGAACGCAAGACAAAAGGCAGTAATGAAGCAGTAGGCGAACTTTCTGCGTTGGCATCTAGTCAGGATTCAGAAGAAGAATTTGATTGCATTGATGAGTATGAGATCACTTAGTCATAGTACGTAGGCCTATTCGTCTACACTCTACAGTGGCTGCATACACAGCTGCTGCTGCTAACTGCCTAATTTAAAAATAATCAAAGAGCATCTTCCAGTCCTCTTTAGCTTAGTAGTTGGTGCATTGTATCGTGTTGGCCTTCCAGACCGTGATCCTTGGCCTGTAGATGGAGGTGCCACACTGGCGATTAGTTAAGACATTCATTTCAGAAATCGCATTATCCAGAAGTTCGGTATAAAAGAGAGACAAGAAGCAGGTGCAATGGAGGAACAAAAGTGCACACTGGCAGGCCTGCTGTTACCTCACTGAGAAGGCAAAATGTTGCCCAGCATCGACGGATCAAAGAAAATTATGGACCGCATTGCTATTATTGTCACTGGAAATTGTCAGGAAAAACTCTTGGCAATCCAAAATATGGTTAGCGACATACAAGAAGGTGACTCTCAGGCCAGTGTTGAAGTAATTGAGAAATGGAATCTTCCCAGACATCGCTCAATGTCGCTCAGGTCGTACATTAACCTTTGCATTAACCATTGCGGAACAATTTATCTACTTCTGTCCAGATAACATAAAAAGTGTCAAATGGGTTGACCTCTAAATTTCATTTTTTTACATTAAATTTTTTTGTGATTATTACAATCATGATAAGGAACAAAACAAGCCTTGTGGAGAACTGAAATCTGTTAGATGAATTTTGTGGACCAGTCTAGTAGTCCATGTCACAAAAAAGCTTGGTAGCATGAGGGTTAATAAAAACATGAAACTTCAATCTTAACATTTCCTATAATTATAATAATAAAACATATATATTAGATAAGAAACAGGTAGTACACCAAGGAGAGAGGATACTAATAAAACCAGGTGAGCTTCAGTGAGCAAACAGCATTCAGCACAATGATCGCATAAGAGAACATAATGACACTAAACAATTACTAATGAAGGATATGAACATGATCCATACTCACTGTCTCTTCGAGTGAAGTTTTGAACACGTGCTTCATAGTGTGACAGACTCAGCATTCTGTCCATTCAGCTACCTTATGGACCTGTCAACAAGTATGTACAGTCTTTATAAAGCAATTGCTAATCACACTTTGGTGTACAGTCATCAAATATACACAGTAAAATATATAATTTCAATTAATATATATAAAAGGCCAATGCTTTTAACAGCAATTTCTTGCTAAAAATTATTCTAGTGGACCTATGAAATTGATATTTAAGAGAAAATTAAAATTGTAGTTTCGTGCCAAAACAGCAACATTTAAGCTTATTTAGATATGTTATTGAATATATTTAACATTTGAGCATATTTAATTATATTTTTCATGATGACTGTCATCATTCTTATTTCTATTTGTGCAAGTGTCATTTACATCAATCCAACTGCAAGTTTCACAAAGCTGCCTTCATTAATCCAACTTTTACTTGCACATGAATTATTTTCATCACTCCAACTTCTAAGCGAAAAAAATGGCAAAAATCCATCATATAATAGTAAAAATGATTCCATTTCCGATGAGCAACAGCAATTCTCAAAAGTTCGTTGCAGGGTGCTGGGAGTAAACATGTATCCTGACTTGTGATTGGCTGAAAGGTCTGTGCACTTTGGAAATATGTCACTCGGACTCGACAAGCGGCCCTAGCAGGCGGGACAGATTTCTGCTCCACCTGCATCTCATATCAAACTAGCTGCAACGAATACCCTGACCTACACTGAGATATAACCAAAATGTAACTTCACCTTCGGATATGCTCCAGCACAATCTACATTCTATAATTCTATCGATGCACAGGAAGAACTCAACACCAGTCATAAGATCCTGAATAAAAACACAATACAAAACTGAGTAATGAGTATATCACCAAAATTATTTTAATTTGAGTATTTACACAAAGATAGATATATTCATAGATCTGGCATCACTACAACTCAGTTGGTTCTTAGCAGTAAAGGAGTCAAGCTTACTTGACGCATATCGGCGACCGAGCCAACGTACTCATCTGCCAGTGAGACACATGAAGATAAGCAAACGGACATAAAGACAGACAGATAGTGGGACACAAAGATGGTCTTTACGACCTAGTACAATTATAGTGTTTAGGAAAATACATTAGAGAGGGCATTATTTACGTGTTTTGTTGTAGAAAATGCTTCATATAGCATATTAAAATCAATGGCCTAATTGCAGAACACGGGCCCGCTAGTTTTTAGCGATTTTAGGGTTAAACCGTATTATAGGTTGATAAATTATTTTCCTTTTCTATATCCCGTAGTTTATGCTGCTACATTAAGAAATATCCAAAATCGTGAATATAGTGCCCTATGTTCACGGGTTTCATAAAAGGGGTTCCCTTAGATGTTTTTTGACCATCGTTAACGATAGAAGTGCAGCCACTTTTTCGGAACCGTTGATTTTACAACACAGACTACCAGGTGACAAGGCCGTAGCCAGGATTTGATTTCGGGGTGTGTTTCTTCAGTTTCCCGTCCGAAAAACTGATGACTTTTTAGTCATCCGACCGAAATCAATTCATTCTATTTTTTCACATTATTTCATTGGGTTTTCATGTTTTCATGGTTTTATTTCATGGTTTTTACATCATGTGCTAGTAACTGTATTCTATTATTTTTTACTTTTTACATTTCGGGGGTGTTCAAACACCCAAAAACCCTAGCTAGGGCCTTGCCAGGTGATTACTTTGTCTTCTGAGTTCTGACATCGTTTGAGATCAGTATATTCATTGGCAAACTTGTTGCTGCAGCCCGTGCTGATGCTAACCAATTTTCTTTCATTTATATGTGGATGCCAACATATCAGACAGCTTCTATAATGATGACCCGCTCTGGTTAAACGAATTTATGAATGTGCTTACAAGTTTAGTAGACCGCAGATGCCCTCTTGACACTGGGGTACGTAGCCGTAGTGACAATTTACCCTACGCAAAGGGTCATATGTAGCCTATGATGCTCCAGGGGCCAGGAATCCGCGAAGGATAGGCCTTGTAGACTGAGTAAGAGCCTATAAGCTACGAATAAGACAAAATGGATTAAATTTAGCAACCTCAGCAACCTCCGAAATGGCCAGATAATATAGCAATCTCGGAAAATGGCCAAATAATTTATCAACCTAAACTACGGTTTAACCGATTTTAGTATAGTATATAGTATCTACTGACGACACCGACCCTAACACTAACCCTAACCGACACCCAAGACGCTTAACCTGACCCTAACCTACCCTCACGACGCTTAACCTGACCCTAATCTTCATTTGCGCCAAATCAACAACTTGGATTTTGAATTGAATATGAATATCATTGCGTAGTTGACGCACACTGCAAGATTTTAGCAATATTTTAGTATAATATATATAGTATTTAATGACGACACTGACTCGAAAACTAACCCTAACTGACACTCACGACGCTAAACCTGACCCTAACCGACCTTCACGACGCTTAACCTGAACCTAACCGACCCTCACGACGCTTAACCTGACCCTAATATGCAATTACGTCAAATCAACAACTTGGATTTGAATTGAATATGAATATCATTGCGTAGTTGACGCACGCTGCAAGATTTTAGTATAGTGTATATATATATATATATATATATATATATATATATACATATATTGGAATAATGGACGGAACTAACAGGAGATGCAGACCGCACCGGGAATGGAGGGAGGACGTAGAGGACTGGTGTAATGACTCATTACAAAAGCTGTTTCACCTGGTCCAGGACAGAGGCGATTGGAAGAGGAAGACGAAGTTGACATTGGACACCTACGAGCATACGGCTCATGGTGAATGATGATATATATATATATATATATATATATATATATTATCTAATGACGACACTGACCCTAACACTAACCCTCAGACACTCACGACGCTTAAACTGACCCTAACCGACCCTCACGGCGCTTAACCTGGCCCTAACATGCAATTACGCCAAATCAACAACTTGGATTTTGAATTGAATATGAATATCATTGCGTGGTTGACGCACGCTGCAAGATTTTAGTATATATTGTTTGTATGCGTACTTGTTATAGCGCCCCTTCAAGCTCACCCCTACTCAGAGGCGCTCCCGAATGCAGAGCGGACACTGCATCGGAATTTCACGCCGAAGCGCTGAGCAATTGCGAGTGAAGGACTTGCCCAAGGTCCCTACGCGGCAAGGTGGATTCGATCCTACAACCTTCCGGCTGCAAGGCGACGACGCCACCACTACACCACCGCGCCCCACATATATATATATATATATATATATATATATATATATATATAGTATTTAATGACGACACTGACTCTAACACTAACCCTGACCGACACTCACGACGCTTAACCTGACCCTAACCGACCCTCACGACGCTTAACCTGACCCTAATATGCAATTACGCCAAATCAACAACTTGGATTTTGAATTGAATATGAAATATCATTGCGTAGTTGACGCACGCTGCATGGGTTAGTCTCAACTCTCAAACGCACGCAATGCATAGTTCAGCAAATTGTGGATTGACATTGCACTCACCTGATGGATAAACTCCCACATTTCTTGCAGACGTGTCAGAATTTCAACCGTATGCCTAAATGTTTCAAATCGCTTAATAATGTAAGCCTTCTGTTTTAACTTTTGTTGTCATAATGTTCCGACTACAGCCGTTGAATTTGATTTTCCATTTCCTCTCCTGTGATTGGAGAGGAGATGATGCAGCCTCCTCTGCTCTGGCTCACGCGCCTTGCACGTAGTAGCCTGGGTGGCTGGCTGCAGCCACTGCTGCATCCCTCGCAAGGCATTAATAAGTAAGTAAGTATTTTCTTTATTTTCAAATCAAATCAAAACTTGTTTATTCAAAGAGATCAACAAATCAAAAATAAACATATTATACAACTACATAATAAGCATGTTGTGAACTATACAGGAGAGAACTTAGGCTGGACAGGAAAATAGTAAAGTAAGTAGGCCTAAATAAATAGCCCTTCTTTGCATTTGACAATCGCACATATTCGCGGCTGCAATGTAGTAAAGCGACTACAAACATTGTAAAATAAGCTATAACACGAGCAGATTATAAATAATGTATGTATGCATGCATGCATGCATGCATGCATGTATGTATGTATGTATGTATGTATGTATGTATGTATGTATGTATGTATGTATGTATGTATGTATGTATGTATGTATGTATGTATGTATGTATGTATGTATGTATGTATGTATATATGTATGTATGTATGTATGTATGTATGTATGTATAGGCTATATATACATGTACATATATATATATATATATATATAAATGAATGGGTTGAACCGAGTGAATGAATTGCAGATTGGTTGATAAATGAATGATTGGATAAAAGAAAAAAGATGGATGAATGGATGCATGGATGGGTGGACGGACGAATAGAGGTCTGAAAACAAATACGTGATTGAATCAGATGTAAATGGATGTAAAGACAGACATATTACAGTAGATGTATGGATGAATGATTGATGAATGGATAGATGTCGGGATGGGTGCGTGGATTGGTAGGTGGATGTATAGATAGATGGATATAGATAAAGATGGCTGGCAGGCTGGCTGGCGGACAGAGGGACAGACGGGCGGGCGGGCGGACCGACGGGCGGGCGGCCGGCGGGCGGACGGACAGTCGGACGAACGGACGGACGGACGGGCAGGCGTGCGGGTGGGTGGGCGGACGGACAGTCGGACCGGCGGACGGGCGGGCGGAGGGCCGGGCGGGCGCGCGCACGCGGACAGACGGGCGGACTATCGGACGTGCGGACGGGAGGACGCTCGCATACATGTATGCATACATACAGGCTTTACAGGCCAATAGCCCACAGTTGAAGGCGGCCATACGAGGTGGAGAAGAAGAAGAGACAGAGACAAAGGCAACTGGGAGCAAACTACAGCCTATAAGACGCCAGATTTCCTATGACTGAACTTATTTTGGCGCTATCGCCTTGTTACAGTGCCTGTGTGTGCCTGCCTGCCTGCCTGCCTGTCTGCATGTCGGTCTGTCCGTTTGCCTGACTATCTGCATGCTTGTCTGCCTGCCTGCTTATCAATGTTGGTCTGCGAGTCTGTAGGCCTATGTCTGCCTGTCGTTGTGTCTGCCTGGCTATTTAACTCACTGTCTGCCTGCCTGCCTGCCCGCATATCTGCCTGTCTGCCTTCTATTGTTTGTTAGCCTGCCTGCCAACCTCCCTGTCTTTCTGTCTGTCTGTCTGCCTTCCTGTACGTCTGCATGCCTGCTTGTCTACTTGCCGTTTTGCCTACCTAGTATATCTGTCTGTTTGACTGTCTGCTTTCTGTCCGTCTGTTTGTTTGTATGTTTGCTTGCCTGTCTGTCTGCATGCGTTTCTGCTTGTCTCCCTTTCTGTCCGTCTGTTGGTTGTCTGTCTGCTTGCCTGTCTGTTTGCATGCGTGTCTGGCTGCCTTTCTGTCCGTCTGTTTGTTTGTATGCTTGCTTGCCTGTCTGTCTGCACACGTTTCTGTTTGTCTTCTTTTCTGACCGTCTGTTTGTTTGTCTGTCTGTTTGCATGCGTGTCTGGCTGCCTTTCTGTCCGTCTTTTTGTTTGCCTATCTGTTTGCATGCGTTTCTGCTTGTCTTCCTTTCTGTCCGTCTGTTTGTTTGTCTGTCTGCTTGCCAGGCTGTTTTTAAGGAATTTCTAGAACTGCACATCCTCTTCTCTTCTTTCTCATCCTCCGTTGTAAATTACTCTCAATCTTAGGAAAATGATCTATTGTTTAATAGTTTTAGCTGCACGAAACGTGACGGAAGTGCTTCTACAACTGCACGAATCCATTTAGAACTGCACATTTTGTGTAGAACTGCACGTTAAAAAAAGCCCTGTCTGCTTGCCTGTCTGTTTGCATGCGTGTCTGGCTGCCTTTCTGTCCGTCTGTTTGTTTGTATGCTTGCTTGCCTGTCTAATTGTCTTCCTTTCTGTCCGTCTGTTGGTTTGTCTGTCTGCTTGCCTGCCTGTTTGCATGCTTGTCTGGCTGCCTTTCTGTCCGTCTATTTGTTTCTATGTTTGCTTGCCTGTCTAATTGTCTTCCTTTCTGTCCGTCTGTTGGTTTGTCTGTTTGCATGCGTGTCTGGCTGCCTTTCTGTCCGTCTGTTTGTTTGTATGCTTGCTTGCCTGTCTGTCTGCACACGTTTCTGTTTGTCTTCTTTTCTGACCGTCTGTTTGTTTGTCTGTCTGTTTGCATGCGTGTCTGGCTGCCTTTCTGTCCGTCTTTTTGTTTGCCTGTCTGTTTGCATGCGTTTCTGCTTGTCCTCCTTTCTGTTCGTCTATTTGTTTGTCTGTCTGCTTGCCTGTCTGTTTGCATGCGTTTCTGCTTGTCTTCCTTTCTGTCCGTCTGTTTGTTTGTCTGTCTGCTTGCCTGTCTGTTTGCATGCGTTTCTGCTTGTCTTCCTTTCTGTCCGTCTTTTTGTTTGCCTGTCTGTTTGCATGCGTTTCTGCTTGTCTTCCTTTCTGTCCGTATGTTTGTTTGTCTGTCTGCTTGCCTGTCTGTTTGCGTGCGTTTCTGCTTGTCTTCCTTTCTGTCCGTCAGTTTATTTGTCTGTCTGCTTGTCTGTCTGTTTGCATGCGTTTCTGCTTGTCTTCCTTTCTGTCCGTCTGTTTGTTTGTCTGTCTACTTACCTGTCTGTTTGCATGCGTGTCTGCCTGCCTTTCTTTCTGTCCGTCTGTTTGTTTGTCTGTCTGCTTGCCTGTTTGTTTGCATGCGTGTCTGGGTGCCTTTTTTTGTCCGTCTGTTTGTCTGTCTGTCTGCTTGCCTGGAAAGGGCGGTGGAGGAGAAAGGAGGAAGGCTGCCGCTTTTCCCGCCCCTGCTTTCAGATCTGGTTTGCGCCTAACTGATTCTTATCGTAGTCCGAGGATGTCTGGCTTCAATCATCTCCTTCCCTCACAGCCGGCCTTTCCCCAATCGAACGAGCCTCCCACTCTCCTAGATTGGCTGGTGTCAGTATATAGAGGCAATGACTGGGGTCAAGTGGCACCCTCTGTCATTAAGGATTTAAGCCCACGAAGTAACCTGAAGTTGCCAGGATCCCGTCTTTTCCTCGCCAAGAGAGGTCAAGCGTTCCACAAGAGCGCGTAGAAACTAGCCTATCCATTTTGAAGGTTACCCTTCCTTTTGGAAACTATAAGCAAGTTCTTTCGGGAGAGTGTACATTACTGTCTTTAAAAAGGTCAGACCAGCTGACATAATATAAACAAGGAATAAATTCTACATGAACGTTGCAATGGTCACAGAAAGCTAGCAAGATTTATTGCGAGATTTTCCAAAGAGGAACGACCAAGGACCATATCCGTTAATTCATTCCGGAGATTTATATAGGTCCTTTTCAAGAAGCCTACTCAGATATGTACATGTGATAGCGATTCAAAACAGGTTAATAATTTATAAGCAGTGGCATGAAGATAAGGGACGTATGCCCATATAAGTTTACCTTCCATGGCATTGGCTTAAAGTCGGTTTCTTGTGTTTATGCTGATAGTTTATCAGAGGTTTATAGACGTACTATCACCATGAGACAGTTTGTTGAAGCAGACTGACAGAGAAAGGGATCAATATTAATAAATTACATTTGTATAGCGCATTAGTGTATTTAGCTTTAGCACCGCCTGGGCGGCCTGGCTACGAAGAAATTTGTCAAAAACTAAAATTCACACAGTTAAAAAAACTGCATGTGATATTTGTAGAGTAGAAGTAGGCTACCACCCCATGAATTATCAGATTCGTCACTATTCATATAAAAGGTCTGGCATACATACATACATACATACATACATACATACATACATACATACATACATACATACATACATACATACATACATACATACATACATACATACATACATACATACATACATACATACATACATACATACATACATACATACATACATACATACATACATACATACATACATACATACATACATACATACATACATGCATACATACATACATACATACATATGTAGTGCCTGGCCTAGGATATAGGATAGTACAGAGAGAGAGAGACAGACAGACAGACAGACAGACAGACAGACAGACAGACAGAGCGCAGACTGACTACAGTAACTGACCAGAGGCAGAGAGAGCAAGAAGATGATTGGCCACAGCAACAGATCTGAGAGAGTGCTCAGCGACCAATCGGGTTGAAACACGTAGGTGAAGGAGCTGCCGAGATCTAGGAGGAGATTCAGTCCGGAGTGACCAGTCGAGTTTCGGGCAGCAAACAGTCGAGAGCTCAGAAGGAGCCCAGTCGATCAGACAGTCATGGGATTGAGTTCAGACGGTCCGGTCCAGTCCTGTCGAGCTCAGCATCAGCAGCTCGTTGGCTCGTCGTCTTATCAAATGATCTGTCATAAACTCTGAATATTATCGCCGTCAATTATAGGTCTACTGGTTTGCCATTGGACAATTAAACTATTATGCTGAGCTGCGTTCCTCTATACATACTGGAACGTTACACGCCTAGTTCCCCCTCATTCCGATCGACAACTTGTATTTGCCAAGCGATCGAGGAAACCCTACATTTGGTGGAGAAACCCAACCGATTCTCGTACCAGCGACACAGCAATCATCATCCGCTGACAACACCAACAACGACACAGCAATCATCATCCGCTGACAACGCCAACAACGACACAGCATCATCATGCGCTGACACAATGAAGTCATCAACATCCGACCATATCCTACCAGTTCGTTCCGATGGTAAGAATGCTACACCACTTCTACGACCACCTTCCAGCTTCTGAACGTTGATCTCCACCCATCCTTCCATTCTTCCATCCCACCATCCATCCACCCAACCACCCGCCCGCCATGGTCGTTCTTCGCTCACCATCCGACGTCGATCCGCAACTGCAAGAGCCAGCCACGTCATCGGACAACGTCGACGCTGGGATACATCCGTAGTCACGCATTGTCACGTCAGTACACTGAATCAGCCATGTACACTTCGCTTCACACACATCCTATACGTTGTCTCTCGCTCACCGCCATACACCAGGTACGACATCACCACTGCCACTTTACGTTATTCATCGCGTACCAGTCATCATTCAACGCATCGCTTCTGTCTCAATCACGCGTCTCAGCATAAACGGAAAACGAGTCAGTCAACTATTGTGATGTGTTCCTATACGCATGCAAACCTACGGTAACACTTTCGTTTTCTTTGACTCATTCAACCTCATCATCAACCGACAGTTACCGACCTGTCCCCTTCACGCCATTACACCGTGCCACGCTGACTTCGTCTCATCTGCATCGTTACACGCCGAATCCTGTATCATCATCAAGACTACCAACAGTTTACAAATCAACCACCACAACGAACTCTGTTATTAATCAACACTTCCAACGGTTACAATCATCACCACTACCGCCTCGCGGGGAACTTTCAATTCATGGACAGAGCTGCCATGAAATTTCTGGGAAGACAGATGCAAAGCAATGGACATGACCGTAACGTTTTATTATGAATTTAAATACTTGCTATTTTATGATAATGATATTTTTTTTACTTCGCGCATTATAATGTCAGGCGAAGTTATAGTGGACTAAGCTTTTCAACGCTTCAATTAACAGACTTATAACTGTGCGTGTGTTAACAATAGCACACAGATAAAAGTTAGGTCAGTTATAATAGGCCTGGTCTATTTTAATGGACGACTGTAAGTTCTAGATTGGAACGAGAAAAAAAAGCGAGCAAATTTTTTTTTAGTAGTCTCTGCTTAAAACTAGTTTAATTTTCATTTATTTTATTATCTCCCGTTGAAGTTTGGGTTAATTTGTTTAACAGCGTATAGCATAATTATTAACAAGACGCATTTTTAAATGGTGATCACTTAAAGAATGAAGTGATGGTTTTCAGGGGCTATGTATTTTAAGTAACGAATCAGTACCTATTAATTCAGGAATAAATGCTTATACAGGACAACAGATCCTTTGCATCCTGATTGAATCGACGAGTCAGATATATAAAGGCATTTAGCGACGTTATCTCGCGTGCGCTCAGGAATCGAAGGCCATAGCCTTATCTACTTGCAATTGAGACCCATTTATGTTATGTGATGAGATTCTTACTATCGGCCGAAGGAATACATGACCGCTGGAGACTATTATTCTTTGTTCAGCAGTTTTACTGTTTAAATTGTGTTTTGAGACATAATTTTGTTATAAAGGCGTCCTAATTAACTTTATATTATGACTATCTAAAGCACTGGTTCTTTTATATAAGTACTATAAGCAGCGCTAGTGAATAAGCTGATGCCCCGCGCTTGATTTCGAGTAGTACTTATAAATTTTGAGATTACAGTTAGGCCTACTACTAAACTTTGTAAAGTGAACGTTTGCAAAGTTGGTTTTTCTCTATTATGTTATGACTGTGTTGCAACTTATAAACCATTATTGATTGCATTTTTATTGCAAGTTTCATGATATTTTATTCCTCGATTAACATTTTATTATTATACTAATAGTTGCACTTTCAGCTCATTTGATCATGATTTACAGGCACTGACGAATTTAAATGTGTGCTTGAAATGTTATCACGAGACAACATTACTAAGTATATTATTTCATTACAGTGACATTTAGGCCTAGTATGCTGTTAAATGTTTCTATTTGCTTCGATGCTTATAATAATTATAATGCTGTGTTATAATGTGTGCTTCTGAACAGATGTTTTTGAAGAGGCGCTATATAAATGATTGTATACATACGCATACTCATGCAGGGCATACTTTCATCATCATAACTGTTTATGTAGTAGGTGCAGACGTTATCATTCGTAGTTGGCACCTCACTCACTGCTTCTGAAGGCACAGTTTGCTCTATTTCAGTGACATTTTAGGATGGTTTTTTTAATAGTTCTATTTTGCTTTTGTACTTATAATGCTGATGAGGTTCGTGTTATAAGGAGTGCTTCTGAAGAGTCACTCTTTAAAAAGGCACTATATAAATTTCTTGAGAGGAATGAAGGAATAATTTAGCAGGACAGCGTAAATCAGTTAGCATTTCATTTCACCAAGCCACTGTTAGACGGTAGTCGTTGTATCGTTACCATTATCATCATCACCATCATCAGCAGCAGCAGCGGCGCCCACAAATGCTCCACCGCAACTTCCACCACCCACCCATACCCCATCCTCAACACCCACAGCAACCGGCAGCAACTGTTCCACAGCAACTGGCAGATCATAGGTACCACTCAGAGTTCAGACAGTCCAGCAGATAATTAAAAATCCTGACCAGAAAAGGCACTCACTAACAACTCCTCCACCCCACCACCACCATCACCCATCACTGACCGATGCGGCAGAAACAACTGTTACACCCAGACCACCACCAACCCCACCGCCCCACACCTCACCACCACTCATCGGCATGCCATGTGTTATACCTATTAGGATCTAAACTCCCTCCTTTCGTGGTCATCTCTGGTATCTTGTACCTGGTACCATGCTGGCTTTCAGAGCCATAAATAATTTATCTGGCTAGTTGAGCGTCTACCGCCTCCGGTTAAATAGGTATCGTCCGGTCCTAAGTACTTTAGCAGATGCGTGGTTCTGATAATCTCAACCATGGTCATCATTAACCGAGTTCACTCTAGAGTCGTTATTTTGTCAGTTCTAGGAGTTATAGTCTTACCAGTTGTTCCGAATTCATTTCCAGTCTGGTCTAGGATTTCTTTCATTTACTGCAGTAACTGGACTTTCAGCCAACATTCATAACATAGAGCAGCTGTACGTAGAATGATAAGTGATCCTCTTTAAAGAGCCAGGAAACAGGATTCCTCCTTCTTAATAGTGTTCGTACCAAGCTCCAAGGCACATACTCGCGCAGCCCAGCATCCAGTAATTATTGACTTGAAACTTTTAACGAACTATCGTGCCATCTCTAAATGAACAACTGCTTATGCCCATATGTCTCTTGGAATGCTGATTCATCTTTGAAGTCTCCCTGCGCCTATGGCGAGTATACCATGTTATAACAAGCAGTATACATATGTGATTAAATGCGGTTATAGCAGTTAGTATGAGCGGAACACTTGAATCCAAGTGCATTGTATTTTACAGAGGTCTAAGATCAACCACAGGAGATTGAAGCTTGCATAGCTAATCCTTGGTCCCTTGAGTGATGAGTAGGGCTTCTCTCAACGACAAACTTATGCACATAATGATTATGTAATGTCTTGACGAGATAAAAGCCAGTTGATTATTTGCGGATCTTTATACTTATGTGTTAAACATGGCATTTGGTTTCTTGTGTTTTGATCATGGTTACTGTTTGACCAGTTTTTTTGCATTGCGTTTATTGATTTGATTGTTCATATTGCAGGATCAATCGTGTTTTTAATTGCATGCTGCGGGAGCAGCATCTTTCTAAGGGGGACCGATTGTAGTGCCTGGCCTAGGATATAGGATAGTACAGAGAGAGAGAGACAGACAGACAGACAGACAGACAGACAGACAGAGCGCAGACTGACTACAGTAACTGACCAGAGGCAGAGAGAGCAAGAAGATGATTGGCCACAGCAACAGATCTGAGAGAGTGGTCAGCGACCAATCGGGTTGAAACACGTAGGTGAAGGAGCTGCCGAGATCTAGGAGGAGATTCAGTCCGGAGTGACCAGTCGAGTTTCGGGCAGCAAACAGTCGAGAGCTCAGAAGGAGCCCAGTCGATCAGACAGTCATGGGATTGAGTTCAGACGGTCCGGTCCAGTCCTGTCGAGCTCAGCATCAGCAGCTCGTTGGCTCGTCGTCTTATCAAATGATCTGTCATAAACTCTGAATATTATCGCCGTCAATTATAGGTCTACTGGTTTGCCATTGGACAATTAAACTATTATACTGAGCTGCGTTCCTCTATACATACTGGAACGTTACACCCCTAGTTCCCCCTCATTCCGATCGACAACTTGTATTTGCCAAGCGATCGAGGAAACCCTACACATACATACTTACATACACACATAAATATTAAATACATACGTTTACAACTATACATATGTACGTATACGTATGTACGTACGTACGCACGTACATGCATACATACATACATACATACATACATACATACATACATACATACATACATACATACATACATACATACATACATACATACATACATACATACAATAGCATAGCTCGAGGGTACGCGTACCCTAAAATAGAATACGTTAAAATACGTACGTACCTTTCACAAAATAGAATACGTATGGTACGTACCCTCGAGCTTTGTTAACAATAGGTCTGACTACTCAAAGAAATAGCCAAAGATATCGGTAATGCTTTATTTTTCTCAATCTCGGCAATTGAATCCGTGAAATGGAGCTTTTCAATTAGATTTTGTTTATGCGCATTGTATCAAATTGAGGCCAAAATAACACCTTCGTGACGTATCGAAAGATGGCCGCTTCCTATCAAAATGAATTATTTGTTGCAGATACCTAAAAATCCAATAAAAAACCAAATTTTATCACGTTTAAATCTGAAGCCAATTTCCTGTCTGGCGCTTACTGTGCTTAAAATATATCTGACGATACTTGAGTACCGGTAGCTTTAATATTCATTTGTATATATATATGCATACACGCATACATACATACATATAAAATATGCAGACATATAATCGTCAGCTTATAACACCTGCTTTTCTGCATGTGAGTAACACGAGTTATGACTCTGCCAATCAGGCAGCCAATAATTAAATCTGTTGCATCCTCAAAAATAAGTATTATATTACTATATGCATGTAAACTGAACATATGCATGCATGTATGTATGTATGTATGTATGACATACATACATACATACATACATTGTATGTATGTATGTATGTATGTATGTATGTATGTATGTATGTATGTATGTATGTATGTATGTATGTATGTATGTATATATGTATGTATGTATGTATGCATGTATGTATGTATGTATGTATGTATGTATGTATGTATGTATGCATATACGTACGTAAACGTATGTATGTATGTATATATGTATTTATTATATATATCTATGTATGTATGTATGTATGTATGTATGCATGTAGGCTTTTATGTGTCTGTTAATGTCTATCTATGTGTCTGTAGGTATTGTATAGTATACATACACACCATCATATCCAGTATCGTGCGTAATAATACTTTTATTTTTATGACTTTTGCAGAAAATGGTAATTGACTGTGTTTACCTGAGGGGGAAATTGTCTCAGTGGTTGTTTAATGTTGCCAGAGAGAAACTATTTAAAATCGTGTCTTAGATTTTCTTACTGGAGTTGTCTTCACTTTGCATAGGTCTGAAATTTGCTGTTAGCAGTTAATAATGTTAGACTTACTGTCTTGACGTCGCTCGTTCGGAATGAGTAGCCAGTATGAAACCAGAGGTGGGATAGCAGAGCTTGTGCAGGTACATGGGAGCCAGACCCTCCATGCAGCGCCAGACTAATACAGAAACCCTGTAGGTGATCCGCTGTGGAAATGGAAGCCAGTGGAGTCGGCTACATTCGCATGTAATCCATGACTTGGTGAAATTTAGGAATACGACCAGGCTATAAGACTCCTTGAGGCTGCTTGAGCATGCCGTGAGCGTCCAGTCATCGGCCGACCTTCTTCCATTGCATCAGTCTGCCTACCGGCAATACCATTCGACCGAGATCACTCTCCTTAAGGTTGTGCCAAACCTTACGGAAGCGATCGATGCTGGCATCCGCACTCTGCTTTGCCTGTGACACGAAACGAAGAATCCCCTGAAAGCTATCCGGGGGGATGAATTAATCTATCCCCCCGGATGGAATTAACCGGTCTATGCTATCCGGGGGATAAACCATTCTATCCCCTTTTTGAAAAATGCGCATGATAAAAAAAATTTATGCTGTAATCAAAATTTAAAGTGACTCTAATTGTTTTAAGTGTCCTGAGCAATGCTCAGATAAAGGCAACTTGAATTTATTTAGTGACTCTGAGTGTTCTTAAGTATTTTAAATGTTTTAAGTGCTCTAAAAACAGGGCAAAACAAATTACCTAGTAGGAATAAACATACCTGTTAGTGTCATTGTTCAAAACAAAGCAAATGAAAATTAATTTGCAAAAAAAATACACGCGGAGGCGGTTTTTCGACTTTTTGTAATTTGGGGGGATACAATTAATACGGGGATACTCTATTTCGTGACACCTGCTTGATCTCCCGGCCGCCTTCGACACGGTAGACCACGATGTCCTGGTCGAGCGCTTGTCGAGGACGTACAGGATACGTTCGACCGCTTTTTACTGTCTTCGCTCCTATATTATTTATACACGCCCTAAGTCCATTTTTCGTCAAATGTGCTATTGTGTATGCATTTATTTGGATTAGAACAGATTTAGAAGAATGGAAAAGCGTGAAGAAAAGTGGCATTTGCTGCGTGTGTGAGAATAAAAACTATCAGAGTGAAGAAGAATCGGGTAACATTAATCTATCGCTTCCGGGTTGGGCCAGCGAATCTTTCATAAGTTATTGTCGGCCCAATTCAGGTTGTAGCCTATTATAAGTAACAGTTTGCACCCCCTGGCGAATAATATGACTGGCATATTGGATGGATTGTCCTCCAAATACCCCAACTTTTACGTTGTGCACACTTATCATGTGTCTGCCTAGCCCGTCTAGGTAATCTGCAAAATCTAAGTTCTGTGTAATATGGTGCATCACTGTTTCCAACCCGAAATCAATCAATCAATCAATCAATCAATTTTTTTATTGGTCCGTATGTAACAAGCACACTGAGAAATAAGGCAGGAAAATAGTTACATGAAGCATTGCAAGTATCACAAATTAAACAAGCATTAATCAAAGTAAGAACTAATTAGTTAACATAAATTATGAACCTTTGGCCTAGATTGTCAATACCCATGAATATATAAGAAGAAATAATTTAAACCAAGTAGTTGTAGGATTGAGTGATACCAGTGTGAACAGTTAGCCCTAAACTTGGAGTGCGTTAAAAAGAACTCTAAAGTACAGAATTAGGACACAAATGGAGACCCAGAAGGGAGGGAATCCCGCTAAGTAGGGTCCCCAAGTAGCTATGAAGACTTTTAATTAATACACACCACAAATTGATGAAAAAATGAACCAAAAGCAACAGCAGATGAAACAATTAAGACACACTAAGCAAACCAACGCACAAAGCAAAAGGAGCCCTCAAGATTGTTCGCCAGGACACACTATGACATCAAAGCAATGCACAAGCACAGGAACCAACACACAAAGCAGAAGGTGAAAAAACTGAATCAAAAACAAAACAGCAGATGAAACAATTAAGGAACACTAACTAAGCAAACCAACTCACAATGCAATGCAAAATGAACCATGCTATTGAACGACAGAAACGAATCAATTTTCAAGTGTGAATCGACTACAGAAAGAACAAATTAATTTAAATACGAGATCGATTACCAGGGTACTCGTGTTTTTAATATATCTTCCGGGTAATTTCTTACCGTTTTGTAAATGTCTCATTCGCCGAGTGAGTTATAGGCTAGGCCTGTGCAAAGAAAAGCTGCAGTGGGGGTAGGCCTAGTGTGGCTAAGATAGCTGACATTGTAGTTGGACCAATAGACAGAACATGTTCAGATATCTTCGAATTAAGCACACAAACAATAGTTGTTAGAGCAATAGTTGTCAGAACAATAGTTGTTAGAACAATAGTTGTTAGAACAATAGTTGCTAGAACAATAGTTGCTCGAACAATAGTTGCTAGAACAATAGCTGTTAGAACAATAGCTGCTAGAACAATAGTTGTTTGTCCAGTCATCGAATTAAATGGATATTTCGCAGTGTCTCCATGGCAACATTAATGACGTCATGTATAATATTAAGTATGCTATTAGTTAAGAAGCGCACGATATCGCGGTGGAAAAAGATGATGTCACAGACCTTTTTGGTGAACTATAACCGTAAAACCACTACAAGGAATGAAGCGCTAGTAGAAAGCCCATCGCAGCAGCTCTGAACCTTGCTCTGGACAGCGGCCTGACGAAGGGGTTTATCTGCCTGCAGCACGCATAAGAAATTATGGCACCACGCTTTTTGGATAATTCGCTGTAGCCTAATCATTGTGATCCGCCAACCAATAAGCGAACAGGATGGGTCCAAATATTTTTCTACAGTTCTCCTAGAATTAACATGACAATAATTTCTCTTAACGCTGTGGTTTGTTATGACGTTTTCCATTCATTCATTTTTGGATTTATATAGCGCCTCGCTGAAGAAATCTACTGAGGACCGCTCCCATAGTCCCAACCTAGCCACAGCGAAAGGAAAAAGACGAGAGATTGATGAAACAAGGTTTGATGGTCAGATGTTCTGGTGTAGTAAATGAAGCTTTGAAGAAAGGTCAGTCCAGATGGACAACCCTACAACCGAAAAAGTTCGGCGATGCCTGGCAGCTATGTGAGCCCGTGGAACTAGGAGTTGTCCGTTCATAGCAGAGCGAAGAGCCCAATGCGTTTCAACGTCAGAGACAGGACCACAGAGTTCGCTTGGTCATCCTCTTCGGTGGTCTTTCCTTCTTTTTCCCTCGTCTCAAGATCTGCCTATTCTCTCAGAGTTGCACGCAATGGGAGCGCTTCTGAAAGGCTCTTGCTGCGAGAAGCGCTTCATAAATGGTCAGGTACAATACAATACAATTTGGAACTGACATTAAGTTTTCATTGCACACTTCGACTCAACATAATTCGACGTCTGACCCCACCCCCAGCCAATTATCGAATACGGCTAGGGTATACCCACGCTCTATTTTCTGCATTTTGCATTTTTCAAGCCCTTGTAAAGAATTTCACCGTGACCTAATTTGTGTTCTGGCTCTCCCCTGGAAAAAATATATGAGGACTTCCATGACCAACATTCCATCAGCCGCATTTAGTCAGTTCAGAGCGTCTTCGAAGGGTTAATACCCCCAATACTGATATAAACTAATCCCATCATCATAATATTTTAGTCATTTCGCATGCCCATCCGATTTGACGCTGCGCTCGTGAAGAAACCGGTGCCCTGCGGTCAACTTGAAAGCATCGTTTCAGAAATTTACAGCCTACGATTAAACTTCAAGAGATTAGTTTTCTGCAGTTCATATAATGCGAATGCTTGATGATTAGGCCTATGTCTTTGTTGTTTTCTTATCATCCGAAATAGCAATGACTAAATCAACTTTTATTACGGTCGACTATAATATCGGTAAAGACAGTTTATGGCATCTGTATATTTTGAGCGAATGACCGATTAAACTCACCATGCAGTGATTGCAGTCGTCTCCTACGCTTCCCCTAAATGGGAGAGGAGAAACATAATGTGCTGTCTGAACGAGACAACAAAAATAATCCACGGGGGGAACGGATGCGCACTGGACCACTGAGCTTAATAGCTTGTATACGAACTTTTTATGAATGCGGACGTCTAATTTGTCAAAGCGGAAAAACGCAGAGATAGCGTTCGAGTAATAAGACAGCCCCGTCTATACAATACTATAAAACGACCCAATTATACGAATATCCATATATCATCATATCTTCCTCATAATCGTTATCATCATCATCATCATCATCATCATCATCATCATCATCATCATCATCATCATCATCATCATCGTCTTCGTCGTCGTATTCGTCGTCGTCGTCGTCGTCGTCGTCGTCATCGTCGTGAGATCCTGACGCCAGCCATGTTGTTTTCGATATGTTCAGATAAAATTTGATAAATCATCGTCATTGTATGTCTGTCTGTGTCTGTCTGTCTGTCTCTTGCCCTCTTTTTAACCACGTCTTTCTTTCTTTCTCTCTCTGTCTCTCTCTATATACCATCTCATACATACATACATACATACATACATACATACATACATACATACATACATACATACATACATACATACATACATACATACATACATACATACATACATACATACATACATACATACATACATACATACATACATACATACATACATACATACATACATACATTCATGCATGCATGCATGCATACATACATACATACATACATACATGCATACATACATGCATGCATGCATACATACATACATACATACATACATACATACATACATACATACATACATACATACATACATACATACATACATACATACATACATGCATACGAGAGAGACAAAGACAGCTACACCAGTTGCCTGTGATCCTAATAGACTCAATTATCACCTTCGATGAATAGTTGGATGGATGAATAGTTGGATGGATGGATGGATGGATAGATGGATGGACGGACGGACGGACGGACGGACGGATTGATGGATGGATGGACGGATTGATGGATGGACGGATTGATGGAAGGATGGATGGATGGATTGATGGATGGATGGATGGATGGATGGATGGATGGATGGATGGATGGATGGATGGATGGATGGATGGATGGATGGATGGATGGATGGATGGATGGATGGATGGATGGATGGAAGGATGGATGGATGGATTGATGGATGGATGGATGGATGGATGGATGGATGGATGGATGGCTGGCTGGATGGATGGATGGATGGATGGATGGATGGATGGATGGATGGATGGATGGATGGATGGATGGATGGATGGATGGATGGATGGATGGATGGATAAGCTGACTCCAGCTACACCAGTTGCCTGTGGTCCTAATAGACTCAATTATCACCTTCGATGAATAGTTGGATGGATGAATAGTTGGATGGATGGATGGATGGATGGATAGATGGATGGACGGACGGACGGACGGACGGACGGACGGATTGATGGATGGATGGACGGATTGATGGATGGACGGATTGATGGAAGGATGGATGGATGGATTGATGGATGGATGGATGGATGGATGGATGGATGGATGGATGGATGGATGGATGGATGGATGGATGGATGGATGGATGGATGGATGGATGGAAGGATGGATGGATGGATTGATGGATGGATGGATGGATGGATGGATGGATGGATGGATGGATGGCTGGATGGATGGATGGATGGATGGATGGATGGATGGATGGATGGATGGATGGATGGATGGATGGATGGATGGATGGATGGATGGATGGATGGATGGATAAGCTGACTCCAGGTTTTGAGTCTAAACGAAAATTGTCTTTGGTGACCTGCATACATGTACATATATTCCATAGTCAATGTCATAATTATAGGATCTACAATCGATTGTGCATACATATGGAATTATATATATATGTTAGGTGTATGTAATGTATGAGTGATATATGACTTACTTGACTAATGGTTTTGTCGATGATCTCGCAAGCGACAGCCGCTCATTAGCGTCGAGGGCCGAGGATATGGATTCGAGCCTCCTACCATGATTGCGATCACGGTATATGGACCATGTTTAAATCATGTACTTCACAGGTTCTCAACCTTTTCCGCTCGCGACACACTTAAACTTGCAGCCAAATTTGGCGACACACCATGCAATCGTCATAGCCTATGTCAATATTTTAAAAATTAAAATCGGCCTATGTCAAAGTTAAAATAGCTTTTCTATTTTAAATTGTTAAAAGTTCTAACGAATGGAAATGTTGACAATGAATAAGCTTATACTTTCTAGTTTCTAATGATTCTAAAATTCTAAATTCCACCGATCTAAATCTACGATTCCACCTCGTTTTATGACACTAGGGCCTACGTTAGGTGTGATTTTTTCCTGAATATTCGTTGGATCATAATTATAATTATAGACTATAGTGAGACGCTCGAGGATCGATAGGTTTTGTGAGTGCAATACCAGTGCATAGCACAGTGCATAGCAACTTAGCTAGGGGTCCCTAGACACTATGAGCTTGGGGCCTTACCTATTAACGAGACTAACGGATGAGCAAGGTAGGATAACTATATAAAACTGGGGGACGGTCCATGCATTTGTCCAACCCTCCCCCCCAACGTTAGAAGAAGAGATCCTAGAGCAAATGATGTAACGACAAAAAAGGTCATCAACTTTTTTACAGAAAACAATGGGTTTTCCCTAGAAATTTCGGCGAGATGACTAAAAACAGGTCGTCAGAAATTTTAGCTGGCAAAAAGATGGAAAATTTCTTCGGCTACACAGCCTTTCGTCTGACCAAAATCTCGCGTCCTTCCTTCGGCCGCTCGTTCGTCCCCCGCAAGTCTCCGCCCGTCTCCGCCAATGACTTTTCGAATATTGCAGCATTAGGCGAAAGTTTAGTCGGCGCGTTCGCTAACGTGTTATAGTATATCGCAAGCTTAGCTAAGAGGGCACATTTTCGCGTCATCCGCAAAATATTTCATTTCCGTCAATGTAGGGATTCTGGGCCGCCTCAGATTGCGATGAAACGGATTGGATAAAATTAATAGAGTGCTAAGAATTTTCATAATCTACACCCGTCAAACTGCTGGAGTAATCAAATAGCCTAGTGTAATCCAAGAACGACGGAAGTAGGCCCACGTTGTGAGAATTCGCGACTCCAGTTTTACGCGACACACCGCGACATACACACTCACCGGTTGAGAACCTCTGGGATAAAATAATGTCGGTAGGTCTATGCTGTGATGTCAGTAGTTAATTGATTTTTTCGGGACAATTTGTTTGATTTTAGTCGTAACTAAAATCAATTCTTTGTAACGCATTCATTTTAGGTCTATTTAGTTATTCAGAACTACGGGACGTTGATGCTTTACGGTAGTAGAAAACAGAGAACCAAAGTGCCGTATAACGTCCTTCTTGATGATCTACTTATTTCCTCATAGTTAGAAACCCACCTCATCTAAACTAGTGTAATCAAACCTCATGTCATCCGATTCGATTCGTTTTACGAAAAGTCGAAAACTCATCTTAGCCGTTACTAAAAGTCTCCCCTCAGAAGCGTCGTTGATAATACCCTACCTCAACAACGATCTCAGATCCATTGCCCCACTCGTGTCCTAACTCAAACATTCTGTCCCCTGACGGTAGTTGCTCATAAGTTTCAGAATCGCTTGAACTTGTGGCAACGGAATGGACAGACGCATGAACGTCTTTCAATCGGATGTATTGATCTTGGATGTGTTTCTTTCTTTGGGGCCAAGAGAAGCAGCTTCCATCGCATTCTCGTTGGCTTTCAAATCGTCCTTACCAGCCCGTTGTAGTCCTCTCTGGCAGCATATCCAACGACCATGCATAGAAAGATCACGAGCACTTGTCCTTGCATCTGAGATGAATGAGACCTGGACCGCGACTTGGCTTTCACATTCCCATTAAGTATGCCACTATTTCCGGGTTTATACAGAGCCTTGTTCGATCCCTTCATAAAACTGTCCAGTGATTCGGCTTCCTGGCGCTTTAAGTTATTATACTCCGTCAGGGCGGCAGAAGGTTTATCGAAGAATTCCGCATGTTTTTCTCGAAGCTTGAAATGGTCATACAAGTAGTCGTCATAAGCGCCATCTCTGATCAGAGCCTTGTAGCTTTCCATGATGGCTTTTGCATTGTTCGGGTTTGCGGCCACTGTGTCTTTCAATGTCTGCCTCTCCACATTTTTCGCAGCTTTGTACTTGTTAAGAACGTCAGCCGGGGCGCTGTTGGAATCCGCCAAACTGTCAAGTAAACGTCCCTCAGCGTCATTAGTTGCGTAGACGGTCTTCATCATCTTCAGAGGAAGATTCTTTCGGATCTCGACAATATTTCCTAATACCTGAAAAGGAGCGAATTTATCGCGTGTCTGATCTCGCTCTGGAGATCTCTTCGCTCGAAATAACTTCCTTATCTTGGTTGCAAAATACGCGTCTGTTCGGCGAATCGCAGCTGAGGTTTCAAGATAACTTTTCTGGACCTTCTTCGAAGCTGTCTGTGCATGGGTATGCCGATGAAAATGTTCCAACAACGATCGGAGATTATGCATTACTCGTGTTCCAAAATAAACCCTCTGTTCCCTCTTCTTTTCTTCACTCACTGACGGTAGTTGCTCAAAAGTTTCAGTTTCGTTTGAACTTGTGGCAACTGAATTGACAGACGCATGAACGTCTTTCGATCGGATGTATTGATCTTGGATGTTTCTGTCTATGGCATCAAGAGAAGCCGCTTCCACCGCATTCTCTTTAGCTTTCAAATCGTCCTCACCAATCTCAATCCGTTGTTGATCGCTGACAGCGTATCCAATGACCATGCAGAGAAAGATCACGAGGACCTTCATCTGTGAAAGTAGCAACATGGAGATAGTGTTACAAGAAGTTCAATTAACGCCTTCGTGAATGAATCTAACCACTGACTTTAATATCTCACTAAACAACCGGCAGTTACCGCTTCCATCTATCACTTTCCCCTATCGGGCAGGCCATCCGCCCTTCCGGCTCCTCTACTCCATTTTGCCGTACGTGAGTTTGGTTGATTTCTGATTCCCTATTTTTCACTGAGCTCAAGTTGTGCCCGCCCTGAATAAAGGCCCCTGAATCGAACACACATTTTGAAATCGTAATTAATTGTTATCGAACATAAATAAAGTCCTAACTGCAGCGATTTAGAGGCGTTACCGACACAACTCAACTGTATTATAGACCTAATCATCGATATAATTACATTTTATTATTACTAACTTTCGGTAAATAGGCCTCATTGACGGGATCACACCCTTTGGGTTCCGTATATAGCCTATTGCTCCTTAACGTACAAAGCAATGGGCAGTCTTCCATCAACTATCCAGGAAATCAAAACTGAATAAACTTTTAGAAAACAATTGAAGCTGCACTTGCTCTCGAGCTCATGACATTTACTCTGACAATTGACAATAATTACGCGCGTAAAGGATCATAGAAGTGGCTTGCTACTGACAATGCTATACAAACTGTCTGGATTACAATTACAATTACGATAGATGGAGCCGGAAACTGTCGCTTGTTCAGTGAGATATTAAAGTCAGTGGTTAGATTCGTTCACGAAGGCGTTGACTGAACTTCTTATAACACTATCTCCATGTGACTACTTTCATAGAGGAGGATCCTCGTGATCTTTCTATTGTTTTGATGGGATCGATAAACAAACTGAATTGAATCGGATCGAAACAAAACAAATGTTCGGAACAGAGAAAAAGGAAGACGTAGAAGCTCAACTACTATTCCATTATCGTCTTCGTCATCATCATCATCATCATTGTTATCATCATCATCATCATCATCATCATCATCATCATCATCATCATCATCATCATCATCATCATCATCATCATAACGATCGTTATTATATCATCATCATTATATTGTTATTATAATCATTATTATTATATCATAGTCATCATCATTATCATCATCATCATCATAACGATCTATTATATTATCATTATTAGGCCTATATTAGTATTTTTATTATATTATCATCATCATCATTATTTTGTTAACGTCGTTTACATTATCATCAGCATTATTAAAAAAATTGTTAATCATCAATGTCATCATCATCATTAATTTTATCGTTCTAATTGTTGTTGTTGACGCTGTTGCTGCTGCTGCTGCTATTTGCATCGTCGATCGATCTTACCTTGTTCAGGCCATGTAGATCTAGCTAGGCCTACTTAAATAATAAAAGTGTTACTCTTAATCAGTTACGATGGAACGAATAATATAATACGATGATAAATAGAAATTCGCTTGGTGTATAATTGTAGATGCAAAAAAGGTAAACAAATTGAAGAAGTAGCATGACGTCATTTTTGTTGTCTTGGCAACTTATTTAAATTATATTAAATTTATATCTCGATTCCACGCGCCTGCTTGGAACCATTGAGATGTGGCCTAATTATTTTAAACTCTTATCATTTATTATCTCAATGCTTGAAACGATTGAGACTTAGTCTACTTAGAGTCCTCGACATAAATTTGCTTGGAGTCACTTGCATTTTAAGCTGGCGAATCCATAAATGCATGGGGATGGAAATGGTGTGGAGCCATTCAAATCTGTTTCGGCAGTTTGTAAAAATTTTATTCGTCGGGCAAATTCATTAAAAATGACTCGGAAAGAAGATATGTAGCATAGCGTGTATACTGTATAGGCACGGTCATGGACGGCGTCCATGCACTTATTCTAAAATCTGAGTGCCGTCCTGCCACTTATTGGCCAGCACTGACTGGAATGGTAAGGGGCGTCCAGGCACTTTGTTTGGAAAGGTAAGGGGCGTCCAGGCACTTATTTTTCCACACTTTAAGCACTGTGTATAGGATACTTAGGCCTATAACTATATATAGGGTCTTTAATTAACTGATGGATTTTTTAACTTGATAGAGAACCTAATAGGAACGTTACGTTACGTCGTTCTACCATTGTATAGACCAGAAGCCTTTGGGAGTTGCATCTATTCCATATTGCATCTCGCGCGACTTATCTGCAGTTGCTCTGGAGACTGTTACAGTATAGGCCCTATTAGTGTAGACATAGATACAATAATTTTATAAAAGCATCCTATGACATAAAATTATAATCCATGCGCTCTCGACGTCGACTCAACGCTCGCAGGACATGAAGGGCCCCACCAGTGGAGGTATGTCGTCTATGCACGAGAGGTATCTCGTTAATCTGAACTTAGAGTCACCCAGGTATTTGATAATAGATGCCACTCGTTGCAGTCTCTCTAACAACTCTGGAGCATACCTGACGACAAGAAATTGTGTACGAACCACGTTTAATTTCTGAACTTGCTAGCGGTAGTAGTAGTAGTAGTAGTAGTAGTAGTAGTAGTAGTAGTAGTAGTAGTAGTAGTAGTAGTAGTAGTAGTAGTAGTAGTAGTAGTAGTAGTAGTAGTAGTAGTAGTAGTAGTAGTAATAGTAGTAGTAGTAGTAGTAGTAGTAGTAGTAGTAGTAGTAGTAGTAGTAGTAGTAGTAGCAGCAGCAGCAGCAGCAGCAGCAGCAGCAGCAGCAGCAGCAGCAGCAGTAGCAGTAGCAGTAGCAGCAGTAGTAGTAGTAGTAGTAGTAGTAGTAGTAGTAGTAGTAGTAGTAGTAGTAGTAGTAGTAGTAGTAGTAGTAGCAGCAGCAGCAGCAGCAGTAGCAGCAGCAGCAGCAGCAGTAGTAGTAGTATAGTAGTTGACTAGTTGTTGCTGCAATAGTAGTAGTAGTAATAATAATAATAGAAGTTGCAGTTGCAGTAGCAGAGGCAGTAGCAGTAAGAATAGCAGCAATAAAGCAATATTAGTAGCAGTAATGACGATGACAATGACGATGACGACGATGATGACGATGACGACGATGATGACGATGATGGTGATGATGAGAATTTTTCCCATCATATGTCGGTAGCGAAATCTGCTGCTACTGGACAGCCTACACAAAGCACATGTACATAAGCAGACTCGACCCTATGTACAATTGTACATGTAGTCTTCTCAAAGCGCTACCGGTTAGTAACATTGTGTTGCATTTGCCTTAGTTAACTAGTAGCTTCTTCTTCTTCTTTTCCTTCAGGCTTGAATTAATCCCTCTCTACGGAGGGGTCAGCCACTCGGATACTCCTCTTCCACTTTCCTCTGTCTTTGGTGTCTTCATTTTTCAGTTTGAGATGTTTCATGTCCTCCCGTATCGCATCCTCCCATCTCTTCTTTTGTCGTCCCCGACTGCGTCGTCCATAGACATCTGCCTACATGATTCTTTTAAGGCAGCTGTCTTCCTCTCTTCTCATCACATGACCGTACCATCTCAACCTGGCCTCTCGTATCTTGTCCGAGATACACGCCACTCCAAGTTTCTTTCGGATGTCCTCGTTCCTGTTTCTATCCCTCAGTGAGATTCCCAGCATCCAACGCAGCATTCTCATCTCCGTCCTCTCCAGTAATCCCTCTCCTCTTCTCGTCATCGTCCAAGCCTCTGCCCCATAGATCATTACAGGTCTGACCTTTAAGTTGTATTGGCATTTTGGCATCACATAGGACCGCAGTCAACTCTCTCCACTTCTGCCAAGCCAACCGGATCCTGTTTCTGATGTCGACCTCACAGCCACCCTGGGCATTCATTATTGAATCAAGATATTTAAAGGTTTCCGTCTGTTTCAGTTCATTTCCTGTGTTGTCCGTAATCCTAACTGCCTCAGCTGTTTTTGAACAGACCATGGTTTCTGTCTTGGCGATGTTCACTTTCAGACCTTTGCTTTCTAATGCCGTCTGCCAGTCCGTAAACCGTGTCTGCATCTTCTCTCCTGATCCATCTGCCACAATAAGATCGTCCGCATACAGCATGTCCCAAGGCACCTCTCTTCTTACATGCTCTGATACTGCATCCATTACTATAATGAATAGCAATGGACTTAGGCAATAGGCATGATCCTTGATGCACCCCACCCGAATCTCGAAAGAGCCTGAGTTTCCTAGGCCGCTCATCACCGTTGTCCTTGCACCCTCATACATTGACTTCACCAGCCTTACCATCTTTTCTGAGCCCCCCTTCTTCCTCAGGCTCCAGTAGACGACTTCCCGTTAACTAGTTAACTAGTGGCTGAATATAGCAGAATAGAATCGATCAGCCATATCACACTAAAAGAATGAGACTGGATCATGTGACATTACATTTAGCAATTGTCACCTTATCTGAAAATGTTTCTTCGGTTGTAGCCTAAGAGGCGATGTGGTTACAATTTACAGGGTCTTTAGACAAAAATAAAAATTATGACAAACATAAACTTTCAAATTGTTATAATTCGCTCTATTACCAACAACATTGCACGTATGTGTATAGAGAGTTAGAGATCTAATCACAGTCGGGTAAATGTCGATATACTATGATGCCAATTTATTGATTTTACTGGCAAGAATCGGTTGGATTTAGGCTACGTTGAAACAAAAATCGATTCTTTGCAATGCATTAATTCTAGGTTTAGACCCAGGCTATTCAGAACTATAGTAGGCCTATACACGGGATATTGATGCTTATTTATGATAGTCGAAAACAAAGAACCAGAGTACCGTATAAAGTCGTTCTAATGATCTTTACTTCCTCCCTGAAAGAAGCCCGTCTAATTTAAACTAATGTAATCAAACCTCGTATCATTCTGTGCGATCCGTTCTATAAAAACATCTCTTGATCTCTAGTGAAAGTATTCGCTCAGAAGTGTCGTTGATAATCCCTCAACAACGACCAGAGATTTATTATCCTACTCGTGTCCTAACTCAAACCTACTATCCCCCTCCTCTTTCCTTCAGTTCATGGCGTCACGACTGACGCTATAGTTGCTCATAAGTTTCAGATTCGTTTGAACTTGTTGCAACGGAATGGACAGACGCATGAACGTCTTTCGATCGGATGTATTGATCTTGGATGTTTCTTTCTCTGACATCAAGAGAAACAGCTTCCATTGCATTGGATTTCAAATCGTCCTCACCAAGCTCAATCCGTTGTAGATTTCTGGCAGCATATCCAACAACTATGCATAGAAAGATCACGAGCACATGCCCTTGCATATGAAACGAATGAGACCTGCTGAATCGACTCCTCGGCTTGTCTTTCACTTTTCCGTTCAGTATGCCACTGGCTTCTGGCTTATACAAAGCCTTGTTCGATCCCGTCAGAAAACTGTCCAGTGAATCGAATTCCTGGCGCTTTAAGTTATTGTACTCCGTCAGGGCGGCAGAAGGTTTATCGAAGAATTCCGCATGTTTTTCACGAAGCTTGAAATGGTCGTACAAGTAATCGTCATAAGCGCCATCTCTGATCAGAGCCTTGTAGCTGTCGATGATGGCTTTTGCATTATTCCGGTTTGCAGCCACTGTGTTTTTCAATGCCTGCCTCTCCAAATTTTTCGCAGCTTTGTACTGGTTAAGCATGTCAGCCGAGGCACTGTCGAATTCCGCCAGGCTGTCAAGTAACCGTCCTTCTGCCTCATTAGTTGCGTAGACGGTCTTCATCATCTCTATTGGAAGGTTCCTTCGGATCGTCATAATATCTCTCGTTATCTGAAATGGAGCGAAATTGCTGCGTATCTGATCTCGCTCTCTAGATCTCTTCGCTCGAAATAACTTCCTTATCTTGGTTGCAAAATACGCGTCTGTTCGGCGAATCGCAGCCAAGGTTTCAGGATAACTTTTCTGGACCTTCTTCGAAGCGTTTTGTGCATGGATATGCCGATGAAAATGTTTCAACAACGATAGGTGATTATGTATTACTCGTGTTCCAAAATAAACCTTCTGCCCCCTCTTCTTTCCTTCAGTCATTGACGTCACGACTGACGGTAGTTGCTCAAAAGTTTTCGCTTCGTTTGAACTTGAGGCAACGGAATGGACAGACGCGTGAACGTCTCTCGATCGGATGTATTGATCTTGGATGTTTCTTTCTCTGGCATCAAGGGAAGCAGCTTCCATCGCATTCTCTTTAGCTTTCAAATCGTCCTTGCCAATCTCTATCCGTTGTAGATCGCTGACAGCGTATCCAATGACCATGCAGAGAAAGATGACGATGAACGTCATCTGTAAGGAACAGCACAACAATCATCTGACATCTTTATGAGCAGCAATAATCAAAGTTGAAATTCCCAACTGGAATTGCTGGGGAAGGGAAAGTCAGTGGAGAGAGAGAGAGTTCCAAATAAAATCAAAAAATATGTACACAGGCATTTGGAGAGAACCAATCTGGTGTGCGCAGGCAAAAGCGTTAAGTGTTGGCTTATGCTGAGGTGTAGTGAGGAGAGACCAGCAGCAAAGATGAAGTTGCTGAAGTCTTTAATTTAGCACTGATCAGCGCAGGATTATTTTGGGGGGGGGGCGTTACTCGTCCTCGAGCAAGCAGCCGAATAACCTAACTAAGGAATAGTGGGAGCGTTATAAGCTCTCATAGCGGCTTCTGGACGACCAGTAGGCCTAATTACACACTGTAGGACAGTAAGTGCAATGTCATCACAGAGCCTTAATTTCCAAACGGACCAATAGCAATCTATTAATTGTCATGACATAGGCTAACAGAACAGAACATAGCAATGTGTTTAAAGTGGTTCAGAAGACCTGTAGTCTGTGTTAGAACATTGCAAATTAGGTGCTTAACAGCCAATCTCTAAAAACTTTCTCTGACCTTTTGCGTTGAATAATTTTCTTTTTACATTGTTTCATTTCGGGGGTGTTCAAACACCCCAAAACACCCCACTAGCTACCGCTTTCGATCAGCGTACGTATGAACGAGAGTGGTAAAGTAGTGAGTGGAGGACGAGTGAAGGATGGCGCTTATGCTTAGGCTATTGTTAACATAGGCGATTAGAGGCAGGGGCGGATCCAGGTCCAGGGGCCAATCCGGCCACCGAAAATTTTGTGCCCCCCCCGCCACTTTCGAAAATTTCTGTATCCGCCCCTCATTAGAGGCATAAGCCTATCCGTGAGATCACGACTGGAAATGAGAGAACTAGATCCAATTAATCATTAATGTATAGCCCATATCAAAAACAAGGATGAACAATGGACGCCCATGGGAATCTAGCGTGGACTAGAATAATGCGATGTCAAGCCATTCGAGGGTCGTGGTCAAGCTGGACTAGTTGACCTCGATTATTAAGCCAGATGAATTCGGTTTTTTTTAAAAATCTGAATCAAAGTGAAGACGGTCAGTAGGTATCCAAAGGTCTATGCTGTCTCAAGGACCCTGTAGCGACCAGGAAAGTATAGCTGTGTTGGCTTTTGGCCACGGGCAATTGTTTGGGTGTCATCGACGTATGCTAGCCTACAAGGTGATCCAGGACACCTTCAGAGTGAGCAACTCCGCCACTGGTTGTTCTCTGCCATTGACAGACCCAAGCCTGGATAAAGGAGGAGGGCGACACTATTCATCTTTATATAGCGTGTCATTAAACATGTTACAAGGGCTTCAGAGTGAGTAATAAAAATTATTGTCATTAGCCTTTATCATAATTATAGACTATTTTGTCGTCGTCGTCGTCGTCATTATCATCAGCATTATTAAAAGTAGGCCTATTGGTCGAAGGCCTACTAATTTTATAATGAAGTCATTATTATCATGTTATCATTGCTATCATCGTGAGTGCTATTATTATTATTTTTTTTTTTTTTTACAAGAAGCAGCACAAAAAGTCCTTTATTATTATTATTATTATTATTATTATTATTATTATTATTATTATTATTATTATTATTATTATTATTATTATTATTCTATTTGCTAATTGTTTCTAACGCCTTTGTTCTTGTTTTTGTTGTGGTTGTTGATGTTGTTTGCATTATTATCATCGATCTTACCGTATCCAGGACATATATTTAAATTATAAAAGTGTTACTCTTAATCAATTACGATGGAACGAATAATATAATACGATGATAAGTAGGAATTCGCTTGGTGTATATAGATTCGAAAAAGGTAAATAAAATGATGAGGGAGCAACATGACGTCATCTTGGTTGTCGTGACAACTCTTTTTAATTATATCAAATATATATTTCTATGTAGGCCTACCATTTTTCCCGGAGGTGAATATACGCCGTATACCCGCGTATACCCTTGAGTATAGCCCTGATTTTGCCCCTCTTGCAAAAATATCTGCGGGCGTCCATGTTTGCAAGTGACCGAACACACCGCGTGCCATTTATTTTCCCAGAAGCCAACTGCGCTTAAGCTGTTAGCGGATTTCTGCTCACTTTTGGGCGTACTTGCAAAAGATTACCTAGTAACACCAGGAAACTCCATCTAAAAAATATCACATATAATGTCTTTGGTAATGTCCGTGGTTTTCGTTATCCAGGAATAAACTTTATTTCTGCGAAGTTTAACACTATTTGCAGCCTTTCGTAGCACCTAATTACTCTCGACAATTCTCTTGAACCGTATGCATTAAAAATTGTACTGAGCGGAAGGCGCATCTGAATTCGTGGAGATGAGTTTCGAAGAGGCAGAAAAAGCCGTTAACGAATGGCTTCGAAAGAATCCGAAATTCCGGCTGATCTTGTCCGACGACAGCGAGAAGCGATTCTATTTTGAAATGGCCAAGTCCAGCAGCAGTTCCCAGCAGTTCTATGTTAACTTTCCAGCCTCAAGCAACGGAACTTTGGTAAGATAGTAATTTATCGTATAGCATCGAAGATAAATTCATTTTTATACTAGTTGCGTTATTGGAACGGGTGAAGCCAGAAACCCGAATCCCACGAAACAAATTTTGGCCGGATCCCCGAAATTGATTTTCACAAGCCCAAATCTTTTTTAGACGCTAAACTGTGTTATCAACAGCACTTAACATTTTGCGGATGTGAAGAGACTAACTGATTCCGCAAAGTTCTATGAGATACAGATTCCCAGAAGTTAGTTTTGATGGCACTGTGCACGTCTTTGTGGGATTACTTGCTCGCGATATTCTACCTGCATCATTCAGATTTCTCTCAGTTGGTTATATGGTCATATTGTTTGCATAGGATGGACGTGCTTTGTAGGCTGTTATTGGCACTATGTTTTTCAGGCCATCTGTTCTGTTAGTAGTTAAGATTGATATTAATTAAGATAACTGCATGACTTGTACATGTACAACGCTGTGCGTTTGCCGGCGTTTCAATAAAGAAAAATAAAGAAAATTATTATTCTGAGTTATTTGCTATTATTATTATTATTATTATTTGTATAGGTTTGGAATGTTTTCGTGTTGCTAGGGGATTGCGACAGAAGGCGATTGTGATGATTTTCTCAAAGAGGCGAAGAAACTCTGTTTGACAAAGCCCAATCTGTCAGTCGAGGAGTTGCTCAGTTGTGTTGGATCCTCAGAGTTATCGTCAGGGTTTCCGGTACGTTACCCAGGTTGCTGGGACCAAGTTATAGCACAACTCAGTATAAATAGCTAACTATATATTAATGACAACACTTAACTTCTGAATTTTTTTGGACATGTCTTCTGTGGCTTCTTCTTTTAAACTTTGCTAAATATATTGTTAGGGGTCTGAAGCTGTTGTCTGGTGTTTTGCTGGTACCAAGTCGTAGTTTTGCACATCTCACCGAGGTACCAATTGTGTGCTGAAGATGCTCAACTTCTGATTCTTTTTCAGCTTTTAATCTCTGGCTCAGACTTCTCTTAGACTCTGTCGATCTGTTGTTAGACGACTGACGTCTTATCCTTTTCTGGTTTGCCTGTTCCTGTAACATGTCTTATGTACTTTGTGATCTTCCAGACCCCGATTACATGTTTCTGTCCGGAAGTTTATGAGCTGAAATGCAGTTTTGTTTAGAAGAGACTAACTGATTGATGTCATGTACGTATACAATGTTTACAATGAGTCTAATGAATTCTCCAAATTAGATTGGTAATTCATTGTGTGAAGCAGGAAGTTATCACATTTCCATGGTTAATTTTACTCACCTCAGAACATCGGACCAGTTTTTTAAACTGCAGGGTATTAATGTACTGATATGCTAATTAGCTGAGCAGTTTACCAGCGCAGCCTACAACATACGGTACGTTTAGCATTTTGAATGAGTTCACGACCCCCGTTGCTGCTGCTGAATACCTTTCGTTCGCTGAACTTAGAGTTGAGAGAGGTGACAAGTACTTTGGACAGTAACTGGAGAATTCATTATAATTTCTGTGAGTTGTTATCATGAATGATTATTTCCCTGATGATTTCTATAATGTATAGTTTGTATACACGACACGTGCAGTTTGGTCAAGTGGTTAGCATACTTGACTGTTTACTGATGTGTGGGACTTCAAATTCCTGATTGGGCAGAAATTTCCCTTGTTCCCTCTTCCCAACGTAGCTGTAAGAATACACTGACTAGAGCTCTGTCAGTGTGAAGGTCATATGGCAAGGGAGAGGGTTAGCCCCCCACCTTTGCGTGCTGAGATTGAGAAGAATGAAGATGCTCATTTATTTATTCATTCATTCATTATAGATTTATATAGCGCCTAGAGCTTTAAGGTTACTACTTGTTTGTTTATTTCTCCATTTCCATAGCGCCCTTTCAAGCTCTCTACTCAGAGGCACTCCCGACTACAGCGCGGACACTGCATCAGAGTTTCACGCAGAGACGACAGAGCAATTGTGAGTGAAGAACTTGCTCAAGGTCCTTACGCGGCGGATAGAGGTGGATCCTAACCTGAAACCCTCTTGCCTCCAAGGCACCACCAGTACTCCACCGCGGGGTGGGGCGCTGTGGTGTAGTGGTGGCATCGTTGCCTTGAAGCCGGAGGGTTCGAGGTTCGAACCCACCTCAAGTCGCCACGTAGGGACCTTGGGCAAGTCCTTCACTCGCAATTGCTCAGCGCTTTGGCGTGAAACTCCGGTGCAGTGTCCGCCCTGCAGTCGGGAGCGCCTCTGAGTAGAGAGCTTGAAGGGGCGCTATAACAAGTGCACATACAAACAAACAAAACAAACAAACCGCGCCCCATACATGAACTCTCATGTGCATTTCTTTTGCGATTTTATTTTATATACCCGCAAATTGTAATCTCCATGGTGAGTTAAAGCAGTGGTGGTGTGTTTACTGTTTGCAGCAGTCCAGTAAGAAATCAGGAAAGGATGCTGACGATGCGGAGGATGATCTGGAGGAGGAGGAAGACGACGACTTCGGCAACGACTACGAGTACAACGAGGAGTCCGATGGCGAATATTCGGCGCTGACGGCAAAAGCCGAGTAGGACCCGTTTTTTTTGCCGTCTCCTTGTTTCAAGTAGTGAGGCGCATGAAATAGCGAAGAATCGTTGTTTGCATGTTTTGTCGTAGAGGAGTTTGCGCTTGTTTGCTTCATTTAATTATGGTTTATCGCTCTGTACTTAAATGGATAGGACACATCTTAAGGAGCGACACCCTACTACGAGACATCATTGAGGGAAGAATGGAGGGGAAAAGAATGCGAGGTAGACCAAGAACAATGCTGCTGGACTGGATGCTCGCAGAGGATGGATACAGTGGACTGAAGAGAGAAGCACAGAACAGAGAAAAATGGCGTCGTTGGACATACGAACCTGCCTGACGGCAGAGAACGAGAAGAAGAAGACTCTGTACTTAACCCTTTATTGCCGAGATGGTAGTAAATGGTATGTGAAACCCTATACCCTCTGGCATTAAAGGGTTAATCCTTCCCATGCTGTTCTTCTCTTCGATTTGTCTCACAGGTCACATCCCAAAACACATCTCCAGGCATTTTGAGTCACGTCTGATGGTATCTGACATAATGTTTGGAATGAACTTGAGTGTGGTTCATGTTGTGTTTTTGCCCGGTTGCAGGGCCGCTTTAGGGTTAGTGCAAGCCCGTCCAATCTCTCACCAATCTGACAACTTGCCGGTCCACCCTGCATAATTTTATAACTGCGTGCACCACAAAAGTGCAGGCCTAGGTGCTGTAGCTCCCTTAGCACACACCTTAATGTGGTCCTGCCCGGGTAGGTTGCGAAACCCCTCTATCCTGTCTTGGGACTATCCTATCTTGGGACTATCCTATCTTAGGACTATCCTAATATTATCCTGTCCTAGGACTATCCTGTCTTGGGACAAGCTCAGACTTCCTTAGATAGCTAGTCTGTGGCAGTTATCTGAAAACCATAAATAAAATGCTGGCTCTCTCAAATATCACTTGATTGATCGCCTTGAATTGAAGGCCGGATGATTGCACGTTTGATTGTTTTGATTGATCTGATTGCTCACACCACTCTGTAGCATTCTCATTGATTGATAGATGATTGATTGCTTTGTGCAGTGGTGATTGAGTGGCCTTTTAGTATATTCTGATTGATTGATTGATTGATTGATTGATTGATTGATTGATTGAGGATAATATTATGACTGATTGATATTTCCAGCTCGAAAATGGCCGCTGCTGTTCTTGAACAGGAGGAGTTCAACAGGTACGCCAGCACTGGAACCAACATGGCTACTAAACGCCTCTTTTCAGGTGATCTTCTGAACATTTATTTTTAGTTTACAGTAAATTAAATGTGGTTAGTTTTTTTTATATTATTTTAGAAAGTTTTATATGACACCTCTTCAAGATGGACTGCTCAGAAGCGCTCCCTGCCCAACCATGGCCATATAGAACAATTTTGTGAGATTATTAAGGAACAGAATCTCGGAACTGTCCTATATAGCCATGGAGCAGAATCTCAGAACTGTCCTGTTTAGTTGTGGTTGGACTGGGAGCGCTTCTGAGTAACCTACTTTTAAGAGGTGTTATAAGAGTTATTGCAGTTTTATATGGAAATGTATGCATACTGTTATGGTCAGCACCTGCTTTGTAGTTATGGCATGATGCAGGAATAGGCCGCTGGTGATTACGAAGATTATTCCACTCTTCAGGCTTGAACTTGTTTGTTATACTGTTTCAATAACACACGTATTGTTTAGTCTTTCGAATGCCTTACTCAGATATGATCATGACTACTTCCTGTATTTCTGTGCTACCATTATTGTGATTCGAACCTGCAACCTTCCGGCCCCAAGTCACTGAACATGTACCCTACACCACCGTGCCCCCCAGTGGTATCAATTAATGCTGTGCCAGTAAATGATGAAAGTTATTAACTGAAGAAATGACGCACATGTTAGTAAGAATTATATGGCCAGTTTTGCATGTCATACCGGCCATTGGCTTCTAGACACAGATGTGAAAAATCGAATAAGCAACCATCAGCCACTGTCTGATTTCCCCCATGGGGATCAGAGAACTTCTCTAATGAATGCTGCACTGGATATTATACAGTGAAGCAGATGCTATAACAATTCTTGTTAAAATTAACCTGGTGGCTATTGATTGACAATTGTTTCTATAACTGTTGTATTTATTTTATTTATTTGTTAGACATGAAGGCTTTTCAAGCATCGGAAGGGAAATTCGGAGTTCTTGGTGCCCCTCGAGACGATAATCTCTACATTTGGGTTAGCTTTTTTTAATACTGATTTTGTCATGTTTGCCAGTTGTAAAAAATTGATCTGTGCTTTCTGGGTAAATTTTTGAGGTACTGTTTCAACATATTTTAAAGCTTATTCGAACGATGATTACATATTTTTAAGCTTATTTGAACGATGTTTATACGTTAGTTGGTAGTTTTAATGCCCAAGTTGCAAGCAGTGCCATCCGACTCATCAAGTGAGTTGCCTAGTTTCTAGAATGTTTACCACTTAAATTTCTTAAGTTGCTATGGGGTGCCCTTATGGTAGGAATTAATTTGAACCTGCTATCTTTTAATCTTTTATTATTTAATATACATGTAATAATAACAATCACTTATTCAAATTGAGAACACGCAGTATGATTGAATGAAATGGTAGGAACATGTTTTTATTATTATATTCGTTTAATTGGTAACAAAAACTGATGGACTATCAGGTTCAAAATGGAGTTCATCAAATGGAATTTAGGTGTGATTAAAAAGTTAAAGAAGAGTCGATTTTAAAATGACTGTGGCGTGTTTGGCACCAACGGTATATTTTATTGCTGTTCATTTTATTCACTCATTCACACAACAATTTCTATGGCGCCTCTTCAAGGGGACTACTCAGAAGCACTCCCGACTTTAGCATGGCAAAAAAGTGCATTTTGGGCTTTTTCATGTGTGTCTATTGCCATTCTACCGTCACCCCAATCTGTTTGTTTGAACGATTTACCTCTGTGAAATGTTGTCTAGGATTGACTCTCAATGACGTTTGTTTTACTGAAATGTTTAGGATGTAAAGTTGACGGATTTTGACCCTGCTAGTCCACTGGCCAAAGATCTGGACACATATGCCAAGAAATTCAACAAGGAGGTAAAGTTTCTAAAAATTATTTAAAGTAAATATTAAACAAGTTATTTATAGTCTGTAGCAACTGGATGTTTCAGGATATCTTTTACAACATCAAAAACAAGTCTAGAACTCTAGATGTTGTCTTGTGTTATGGATTCTTTTATGACATGTTTGGTTTTTGCTGTTGACATCAGCAATGTTAGAAATTTTAAAACGTAATGTTTCATTTTAAATGACGGTTATGTAGAATCTTTGAATGCATGCATACTCCAAGTCAAATCTGAAACTTGTGTGCTCTTGGCCATAATTTTAGTATGACTTCAGCAAATATCTAAAAAATTATGGTTAACCCTTTAATGCCGAGATGGTAGTAAATAGTATGGGAAATCCTATACCCTCCGGCATTAAAGGGTTAAACAATTAGCCATAATTTTAATATGACTTCAGCAAATATCTAAAAATTATGGCTAAAATTAGCCATAATTTTATTATGACTTCAACAAATATCATTCAAAAACTATTGCTGAAAATTAGCGACAATTTTAGTATGACTTCAGCGAGTATTAGTACAGCCTTAGTAAATACATGTCGTTTTTTTTGCTACAGAAGTAAACCAATTTGATTGATTGATTGTGCTGCCTGTGAATGTTGTAGCCGGCCGTGTTGATGGAGATGACATTCCAGAACGATTATCCGATGACGCCTCCGTTCGTTCGAGTCGTGTGTCCGCGCTTCAAGTTCCTGACGGGTCACGTGACGATTGGAGGCAGCATCTGCATGCAGATGCTGACACGATCTGGATGGTCGCCTAGCAACGACATCGAGGTATTGTTTGAAGTCTTTTGTTCCATTATCACTGTTTGTCATTAGAATTATTAGATGCATGTACCTACCTAGAAGTCTCTATGATTTTAGTAAAAATTCTTTCAAGCAAGTTTCATTCACATCATCATTCTGGTGGACTGGCTGGTTTTTCCTTGCGTCAGGACCACCGTGGCTAAATCCAGATACGTTGCCTGCACAGGTCCCTCTCCATGGAATGAACTTCCACTGTCAGTTCGCTACGCCTTTCTATCTGGTAGTCTTTCCTCGACTTTCTATCGCTTAAAATCCTGCCTTATCTCAAACTCGTTGGTCCTAAAGTATGTAAGTAAGTATAGTCTTTTATTAGAAGAGAGGACCCTGTTACACCTATCACACGTATCTGGATCAATCCATGGTGGTCCGGACGCGAGGAAAAAACAGGTCAGGCCCACCAGAATGATGTAAATGAAAATTGCATGAAAGAATTTTTTACTAAAATCGTAAATTAATGGAAGTTTTTGGAGGTGGAAATGGTATTCTTGCTGTTGTCATACTTACTTTACAGCTCCAAGTTTGTTTGTTTGTTTGTATGTGCACTTGTTATAGCGTCCCTTCAAGCATGCTACTCAGAGGCGCTCTCGACTGCAGAGCGGACACTGCATCGGAGTTTCATGCCGAAGTGCTGAGCAATTGCGAATGAAGGACTTGCCCAGGGTCCCTACGCGATGACTTGAGGTGGATTCAAACCTCGAACCTTCCGTCTTCAATGCAACGCCGCTGCCACTACACCACCGCGCCCAACGATTCCAACGAACTTTATGTCTATAGAAGCATAGACATACAAGACATGTAGAGCCAAAAAGGTCCGCTCAACCTTCCATTCGGCAGATGGCACTGGTAAACTGAGCAGAAGGACACGATGGATGCCTTGCATGACTGCCGACAGTTAAATTCAACTCCTGTAATAACTTGTCGTCATCTGTTACGTTACTGGTTGTAATCAGTAGAGCATTGTGTCAATTTGAAAATCATCGTAGATTATTCAGATGGGAGCAGAAAATGACTGATGTGGAGGTACACGAAAGAGTAGGAGACATGAAAAACATCAAACGAATGATAATGGAAAGTAAACTGAAATTTTTTGGACATGTGGACAGAATGGGAAATGGCAGACTCGTCAAGCAGACGGAGTGGGGATTAGGGGAAGGTCGTGCAGCAAGGCAGTGCCTATGGGGTGTTTGGGGTGTTTGAACAGCAGGAGACAAGAAAAACATCAAACAAATGATAATGGAAAGAAAACTGAAATTTTTTGGACATGTGTGCACTGCTGTGCAGATTGGGAAATGGCGGACTCTGAAATGGAAAATGTGAAAATTAATAGAATGCATTTACGAGTATGATGTAAAAACCATTAAATAAAACCATGAAAACACCCCACCCCCCCAATGGAAAATGTAAAAAAATTGAATTAATTGGTAACAGTTTGTGAAGATTTCGGCCGGATGGCTAAAAACGGTCAACAGTTTTTTCGGTCGGGAAATGGAAGAAACACCCCAACACCCCCCAATCAAATCCAGGCTACGGCCTTGCCGTGCAAGGAATGGCTGGACGACATCACAGACTGGTGCGGATGGTGAACCATGCGATTGACACCAATGGGCACTGACCCCATGAACTGAAATGATCATATGTATCACTCAAGCAACGGATTGAGTATATAGGATATCTACTCCAGTCTGGTGCTGCATGCTAGGCCTTGTTCCTGCCTACCTTTGTGAGCTCTGTAGCCCTGCTCTTAGTTCTCACCATTTACGCTCCCTTCATTCGACTGAACAAAGTCTGCTCTCAGTCCCTTTTGCTCGTACTTCCACTATGCAGAACCGTGATTTCTTGGTGGTAGGACACTACCTGGAGTGGTCTTCCTCTGACCCTCCACTCTCTTTGTAAAAATCATTCTCAGGCTTTCCAATCTCTGATCTTAAGACAGTTTTATTTGGCCGTGCTGAGGTTGGGAGTGCCTTTGTTTGTTTGTTTGTTTGTATGTGCACTTGTTATAGCGCCCCTTCAAGCTCACTCTACTCAGAGGCGCTCCCGAATGCAGAGCGGACACTGCATCGGAGTTTCACGCCGAAGCGCTGAGCAATTGCGAGTGAAGGACTTGCCCAAGGTCCTTACGCGGCGAGGTGGATTCGAACCTCGAACCTTCCGGCTCCAAGGCAACGACGCCACCACTACACCACCGCGCCCCATGGTGTTGAGTAGTCCCCTTGAAGAGGCGCTATATAAATGCATATAATGAATGAATCTTATCCTTGCTGATCGACTTCTTTTCTTATGTAATGCTTTCAGAGTATTCTCATACAGATTCGTTGCGAGATCGTGAGCGATCCGAACGTGCATCTTGACCTTCAGAACGACAAGAGCTACACGGAGGCCGAGGCGAAGGATGCATTTAAGCGCATGGTCGACAGATACAAGTGGAATTGAGGTGGAGAACATTGCGGGGGAAAAGATGAAACATCTTGAAAACTGCAGACTGAGTCTTGATTTCTAAATGCGTTATGTTCATGTCTAGTTGGTTTTTGGGGCCATTGTCGTTAAAAGATGTTTAAATAATAGAAGTGATAACTATAATAACAATTGATAGTCCGGAACAATCATATCAAGCGTTGATTTAAAAATGTGTAAATATGCAAGGAGGAAATGTTAATAGTACTGAGCAAGCATTTCTTTCTAAGATAAAAACATTGATTTAAAAATGTGTAAATATGCGAAGAGGAAATGTTGATTGTACTGAGCAAGCATTTCTAAGGTAAAAACATTGGTTGAAAAATTTGTATATTCAAGAAGTAAGGATTCTTAGTGCTTTTACACTTGCCATTAAGTGCATGGCGAGAGTGAGCAGATATTACACTTGCAATAAGAAATATATAGTTATTAGTAATAATAAGAAAATCTCATAAATTTTCTCTTTATTGTAGGAATTGAAATGATATTTGTGAATAGTAAATATTTTAGATGCAGTAGCGAAGGCATTTCAGCTTTAACGGACATGTCCCTGTTTCGATTGTTATTTTCTGTTTGTGTTTTGCGCGGATTTGTTTTTAGTTGCGTTTGTTGATATTTGCTTCTCTTTTAAATGCTGTGACTTTGAAAGTGATATTCAGAAACAACTGATGCTTATTGTTTTGAAAAGAAGACATTCGTATTAAATACTGTTTCTATGAATGTAAATTGTTTCGAAGTCTGGTAACGTAAATTTGTTGTGGGAAGAACAATGGTGATTTTTAATGGTCCTGTTAGCTAGAAAACGTAGACAAATTTTTTTAACCGGGTTGGGTGCAAATGAACTTATCTTTCTTACTTGGCATTCTTGGGTAATCAGAGTCTAAACTGAAAATTATTTTATCCTTTGGAGCTTATGCCATATCAAAAGACCCTATCACACTGCCAAAAGACCTTAGCACACTGCTAGTGGCTAAACGGTTTTGCCTAATTCAGTCAGCCATTATTTTTGAAACCATTATTATGGCAGTTAAGTATTGATTATTTGGTAACCTGTTTTATTCATAACACTAAAGCACAAGATTATGGGCCACAGTTTAGAGTGGTTATTTTAAGTGGGTATTACATGTGCCAGATATCTGTGTTTGAATTTTAGTTTGTGCTCGTTTCTGTCGTTTGTTTTGTGTTAGACATGTTTGACAATTCTGACCGATTCTCGTTTTGTCGTTTGTTTCACATGGTAACATGCATTCCTATTGTCCTTCCTTGTGTTATTTTGCTAGTGTAAGGAAATAAGTAAGAAGCCTTGTAAGTAAAATATAGCCTTTTAGTTTATGCTCGTCAAACGCTCGTACTTAACACAAAGTTTGCGGGATAGAGATGGACGGATGTTTGTACGGTATATGTGTGTGAGTGTGTTTGTATATATATATATGCATGTAAATATATATCCATTTATATAGCACTTTATATTGTATATTATTTTAATTTAAAATCAGACAATTCCTGGTGACACACCGCACCTGGTTACATGTAAAAAAATGTAAAATAAAAACACAGAAATAATACTAAAGTTTAAAAAAATACTAAATAAAGTAGCGGCAGCCATTAGCAGGCGCCAATATATCTGCTTGTTGATGTTGAATGTTAGAGAAAAAGGTTTCTTGAGTGACAATTATGTCCTGCTAAGGATGTACTCGGAAGGATAAATGCCGATGTTATACTTCTGCCGGGATGATCGTAGTAAATGATGATGAATTGTTGATGAATGTTGTAATATACGTATAGACTTGTTCAATGCTGCAGCCCGACTGCATTGCAATGCTGTAACCCTGTAACAACGAAACTCTTGGATGATGCAGCTGTTCATTGTAAACACACTAGCGACAGATGAAGATTGTAAGTGATGAAATCGTCCAAAAACGCTCAGATTACTCACGGTTTCCTCGGGAGACATCGCAAGAACAGACCAGGTGGCATGATATAGAATCCAAGTAATGAAGTCTTGTCTTTTAGTGTTATTGTCAAATTCTGAAAGTCTCCAAAAGAAGCAGGAAGCACTGGCGGTTATTAGTCGCTACAATAAGAGCCATGAAGGCCTTTTTGTGTCATCACAGAAGTGGACTTGAACACAACATACCCACGAATAGACGAGACAACTGCCAGCAAGCGGCTTAAATCCAATGAAAGTAAACATTCTGAACAAATATTGTGCACGGCTTCTGGATTCAAGCGTGAGAAACCAAAATCCTAAATCTCTGGTCACTGGTCAAATATATAGAGAAGCAAGGGTAGGACTTTATCCTAAATACTGTGCTCCTACAGCATTTGCCTGTTTTGGGGAATTGGACGAATATAGGCCTACATGACAGATGATTTCATTCTACCTCCATGTAGCTATGCCTATGTTGGTAGGCTGATTTCAGACCAGAAATCTGCCTTCTGAAACCGCCTTGCTCTTGAGCTGTACCTGCAGCTTCTCAGTATGTGACTTCAAGTTGTGCAAGTGCCCCGCATTACATTTTATCATCTGATCGTGAGTGTCAGTATTGAGTTAATTCTTTAGATAGATTTCAGACAATTACAATAATTGCAATCGACAATTTGGTTGCAGCGAGATCTAGCCTATATTATATAACGCTCGTCAAGGCTCATAATTTCCCCATCTCTGATAAAGACTCGGTAAACTTTATCTCAATAACGTTATACAAAAACAAAAAATACCAAAAATTATTAGAGCTATTATTATAATTATTAACCTACTGTCAATTCGTTCTTGAACACCTATAGCATTTTGTCTGTTGTTTCAAATTGAACGAATATGCGCAAGAATAAACGAGGTAGAGCTCGTGTGTATTATTGCATTCGATCAATGACTGCCTATCGATTTTGTTTTGAATAAGCGCCTCTGAATAAGCTAGCTCCCGCGACTTGGCTTTAATATTGGGCGCTGTAGAAGTCTCGAGATTACGATTGCGACTTGGACGTCGGGGAACCAGCGTAGTGCTAAAGGCTGTTAATTTAGCGATACATCACATCTCTGATCGATACACGGCAACATGGCGGCGTTTAGTAAACTATCACAGTTAGTAACGCCTCGTAATGCGGCTGCGGTGTCCGTCGCTACGGCCCTGGTATTGGTACTCACTAGGAAAGTGGCTGCAATTAATCGAACGAAGCGGTAAATAAATTCTGCCAATTTCAAGCTTATTTTTCTGTTGCAATTTGTTATCTGACTAGGGGACTGGTCTGGATCTTGACCCGGCGATGTCGGCTCTGTATCTGATGGTCGCACCCATACATCCATCCAACCATCCATCCATCTATCCATCCATCCATCGTACGTTATAGTGATCGATCCATATCCAATCACGGATACATGCCTTTCTTATCATTAGGCTACCTGCCCTGTCAGAACTCCTCAATCTAACCGTTCCAGAAGTGGCACGAAACCCCATTTGGAGCTTTTGCTTTACATATAAATTTGTTGATTGCAGCCTATTTCAAATTATGAGCAGTAGAAATTGCCTTGTATTGATGCTGTTAGGGCTTAAGATGTGACTGGACGGTCATGGACGGCGTCCACGCACATATTCAAATAGTAATGCCGTCCTGTTAGGCCAGCATAGCCTGGAAAGGTAAGGGGCGTCCAGGCACTACTCTTTTTGCACTTTAGGCACTGGATACTGTTAATGTTTTTGTTGATTATGAAGACGATGGTTGATGATTGTAATTGCGATTGCAATAGGAAATTTGAATAATCACAAGGACCGAGTGTCTGTGTATGTAAACAATTTGACCGTCATAGAGTGCACTCAAGTAGAGTGCTGCAGAATGCATCCTTGGGCTTCCTCAAGGCTAGCTGAGTCAGTTTTTAATCTAAAGATCTGAGTTGATGAATGTCATGCAATTTTCAACAAAATGCTTGGACCCAGAGCTTTGGAATGCATACTCTGACACAGGACCTCATTCAAGCTTCCATTCTCTAAGTAAGGTATACAGCAAATGCTAGGTCTACGGTTTTCTAAGATTTTATAGTTGTTTGTATGGTTCATTACTGTTCACCATGCATATCACTGTTTAGATTATTTGCATTTAATTTAGAATGATTTTTAGATGATCACAATTGTGTGTTTTATGCTATGGTGGACCGGCTGGCTGTAAGCTGCTTATGTGAGAGGATTATCCACTATGCAGGAGGCTATAGTGGGACTTGTGACCATTTTGGTTTGCCCTTTTGCTACGCTGGAAATGCTATGTATGGGTAGTACTGTTATAAGTTGATTTGTCTGTTGTGAGAGGCAGCCATTTGCATGCACAGTCTTCGAGATTATCGAATTTGTATAGCACTGCTTCTAGAGAACCAATCAGAACTGCTCTCTCTACTAGTTTAAATGGTACTAAAGTGTGTATGTGCGGTCATCAATAAGTAAAGCAGTGCTTTATGATGATTATTATTTTGATGTTTCAGAGCTGGATTACAGGATGAAATTCCGATTGTCATTAATCAGGTTTGTTACCGTTATTTCCCATTCAGTATTTGTTTCAAATTACGGTACGCCAGTTAGATATCCAGTAACAAGTAAGGTAGTTAACTTCCTTGGTTGAATGACTGACCTACAGTGCATGGTATCCTGATTGCCTGACGAGATGACAGCTGATTGCCTATCTAGATGACAGCTGATTGCCCGACTAGATGACAGCTGATTGCCTGACTAGATGACAGCTGATTGCCTGACTAGATGACAGCTGATTGACTAACCGAGTCCTGGCAATTCTTGCCTGTCTTCCTTGCTGTCATACATCTCAACCTTTATGCCAAAAGAACCGCAGTTGACTCCTCTGTTGCCTCTCAAATTCAATACATGATCTTGCTTTTTAGCCACAGAACCTAGATTGGACTTAGTCATTCATATATAGAAGTTTCGTGAAAAGAGCCATTGCCCCCAAACAATTTGTGAATCTGGACCTTCTTGGGGGTTAAGCCCATTAAAAGATACCATTTTCATGGTAAAGAAGCTTAATCTGGGCCTTCTTGGGGGCTTAGCCCCCCTAGCTGTACTGATAAACCCCGCTTATTTCTCCGAGAGCTGATCTTTTTGGGTGTTTGAATTGGGAACGCCTCTGAGTTGCCTTGCCTTGAGGGTGAGCTATATAAATTTTCAAATGAATGAAGGACTGATAGTGCTTCTGAATAGCTTACACTGTAAGAGATGCCCAACAAGTTTCAGATGCCATACAATACTAGACCACTTGACAGTTGGATTGTCTCCCTAGATGGAAAGGCTATGATAAGCTTCACACAGATATGTGGTTTTGTGAGTAGGGGACAGCAGTGCGCTGCGTGCACGTTTTGATTGATTGATTGATTGATTGATTGATTGATTGATTGATCAGCACCGACTACAACTGGTTTTGCAGGACTATTTTATCTGTAATCATTTAGTAAAATCACTCACTCCATTCTGTAAATTCACTCATTGACTCATTCATTCATTCATTCATTCACTCATTGACTCATTCATTCATTCTTTCGTTCGTTCATTCATTCATTGGGCTTGTGGTTGCTGAGGCTGATTTATCTTTTCAGAAGCAAGACAAAAGAGAGAGAGTGGCGGTCGATTTAGTCTTCTTAAGGTGACCTTATTTTCTGCTATTTTATTTCTTTATATAATCAGATTGTGTTAAATAGTAATTATTTTATTGCCCTGAAAGGGTGCTACGTAACAGTATGTATATGATCTCATCTGAACTATGCCTTGACATTTTTAATTCAAATTTACGTGCAAGGATAAACTAAATACATGTCTAAAATTTTGTGTTTGCATTTTTTTTTTAAATTCACTAATGAATGAATATTTGATTTTATAACAAGTGTTTGGAGTGTGCTGATAAGTAAGTGCATGTATGCTTTTTTAGATGACAATAGGTTTTGCATGCAATTATAAAACCAAGATGCAATGAGTTTGATATTTCATATATATATATAGTCAATTAGTCATATTGCCTCTTTCTTACTTGCTTGCCAGTGTTGATACAATAATTGGTCAATATTATTTGGCGATAAATTAGAAGCACACTATTGCAAATGCAACCCCATTTTGACAAAGTTATGGGGATAAAAGGTGTATGATACGTGGGTGAGTGTAAAATTCTGATGCATTAATTATCCTTTATTGTTTTATGTGTTTTACAATGCAGAAATATCCTCAAGATACTAAGAATTCTGGTGCCCGGCTGGTTAACACCTGAGGTATGCTGATTATTTTTACACATTGTTTTAAAAAGAATAGCAGACTATATCAAATGCCACAATCGGTCCTAATAGAGCTGCCAAATTTATTCCTCTTTTTATGAATTAATGATTGAGCAGTATGTGTGGTGATTGGCCGGGAGGTGGTTGAATGGTATTTATTTTTATTTGTTTATTTATTGCATTTGCTATAGCACCCCTTCAAACTCACTACCCAGAGGCGCTCCCGACTGCAGTGCGGACACTGCATTGGAGTTTCATACCAAGGCACACAAGCAATCACGAGTGACTGACTTGCTCAGGGTCCCTATGCAGTGGCTTGAGGTGGATTCGAACCTTGAGCCCTACGGCTGCAAGGCATCGAACGTACCACTAAACCACTGCATCCCACGAAGATAAGAAATTTAGATGCACACCTAACTCCAGGTGCCATTGATTGGATGACTGTTGGTAAAGATTCCCTGTTGAGAAAAATGTTGGACACTGATATATATAATTATATATATATATATCAGTGTGTGTGCGTGCGTGTTGTGTGTGTGAATTGACATAGGTACTAATGCGATGGAGAAGATTTCGATGATGTTGAGTAAAACACATTGGAATTCAAAAGTCTAACTAAAAGAAAGTGCAGTGCTCAGACAATGATAAATAGCCAGCAGAATACCAGACATCGAACTATCGACCTAGTATAAAACTTATTCTCCGTTTACTTCTACTGTTTACTACATACAATGTCATACATACATATATTGCATTTATTATATGCAATATTAAATATTTATATATATATATATATATATATATGACTTGTATGTATGTGTATTAGGGTGGCCCACAATTAAAAAGTTTGGAAATTCATTTCTCCACAAGCCTGCTCTTGTTCCATATGCTATAAGTGATTTATATGCCAAGTTTGAAGAAAATTGAACAATCTTTACTGGTACCAATTTTCTGCAACATTTTAATTAGGCATCGAAAAATTTAAAAAATCGCTTTTCGACAGTACTCCAAGGAGCCGTGCAATTATCATCACAAATGTGTCTATTAAATCAGTCTATTAAAACTATTAGGCAAATGTAGATTGTAGAATCACTTACAGTCTTACAGAAATTGAAATATGAAATATAACTTGAAGCATTGTAGATGTTCTCAATCGTTCTTAAAAATTTAGATTTAACCTTGATAGGCAGACTTTGGCTAATTCTTGACTCTGAGTAATAAGAAGATCAAACAGTTTCAAAGAGATCTTCTTGTGACATACACCTCCATTAGAATGTGGTGTATGGTCGAAGGATTTCCTCTCCAGGCATTTCATGATAGCCCCAAACTAGACCTATGTTGCAACACATGCCTCCTGTATAACGGCCAACATGTGATAAAACTCAATTTTTTTCCATTTTGTGGGATGAAATTGTAAATAATTAATGTTTTAATTACATTAAAACAATAATTTGTAAACAATTTAATTTTTAAAGATATTTAGATATTTTAAGTGGCTATTGTTTTATTAATTAAATGACTTTTCCTAAAATTTGCAATATTCCCCGCATCAATAGTCAAACTTGGCATCAGGCTAGCATGGCGGCATGGCAATGAGGTAGGCCTCTGATTTAAACAAACCAGACTGTCATCTAGCTTATAATGCAGGCTGTTTATTTTTTTTGAATTATGCTCAATTCTGAACATGGTTACTAAAGAATTTGCATTAAAAAAATTATGCAAAGTTGAGATGCATTTTTCTCAGATTCGAAATTTGAACAGTTGAGTCATATATTGACTCAACCTAGAGACAGAAAAATGACAGTGCAATAAAGTTTGTCATTTTAAAGCAGAGACTTGACACTTTAAAACTGCATGACACAAAAATTTGTTTAAAAAAATCGATTTAAGCCTGGTTTGGGTCAGATGGTAATTACTACCATGCAGTGCTTCATCTAGATCAATGAGGAACTTTTTAAAGTCTTTCGGGTAGAAATTTTCAAACAACAAAGTAGCCTAAATTCCGTAGGCTACTTTAAAATGTGATGACCTGTTTCTTTCCATAAAAATTGCCAACAAACTTGATCAATTCCATACTTTTAAAGGTGATGACTTTTTTGTACATCAATGCTCTGCTGCCAGGAAAACGTTACGTTTCAACCCCTGTGTCAGCAAGACCTGTCAAATCTTTCAGGAGGGATGGAAATGTTACGTATATAGTTTTACTCGGGGTCAACATTACGTAGGTCCTATGTCCATGTAAACAACAGCTCTAGATTTTCTCTTGGGAAATGTCATTCGGTGATGCTTAGATTAAAAACTGATTACTTAGGTAGCACCCATTATTACTTTCATGACCTAACCAATTGTTAGTCCATTACCTTAATGAAATATGAAATTCTTCAGGATTTTGCCCATGTTTTGTGACTGTCTAGAAAGAATGATCTTTAGCAGCCATAGGAGCCAACAATATTGGGAGCTTCTGGATGATGCCATGGGTATTGGGTAGCTACGGCTTCTGTCATATAGTATGAGCCATTATTACACAGAGTCAAGAGACCAGCATTAATCTTATATCATATGCAAGAAGTGCTTAACAAATTACGGTAAAAATACTTGATTTATAAAAATTAGCAGTATACAGAGCATTTAGAAGTGAACAATCCAATTATATTTGAAGCAAATTGCGAGAAAAAACCTTTAGTTTATTAGCTGGCAGGGAAAATTTTGAAATTACTTCCAATTCAGCAACTGTTTTCTAATACAAAGAACATGAAACAAGCCTATATTTGTGTATAATCTTATAATTCTTTATTTATTTAAATACAGTTGACATCTTTATTATGATTTAGAAAGATGGTAGCTTGGACTCAGAGTACATGAATGCTGATGTCAATCCATAATGTAGCTGTTAAAATTTCGGATGCATATTTTACGTGAGTCCTATATAAAAGCTCTCAAAAATTGGAGCCTCTAAACATGCTCATATCTCTTCAATTTTTTCAACTCAGAGTCTTCTAGTCAAGTGGAACAAGGGCAGCCTTGTGGAGCAGCATATTTTGAAAAAATATTTTCCCCATGTAAGTTTGGGCCACACTAATGTGTATATATATTGTTTACTGACTGATGTAAAATATTTGTTCTTAATGGCACTTACATCAAGAAGGTCAGCGCAGAGAGCGCTTCTGAGTAGATTTCTTGAAGAAGCGCTATATAAATTTTCAAAATCAATCAATTTATATTGTATATATGTATAATTGTATATGTAGTGTTGGCACGAGATTTTGTTAGAGCGGTTGAGTGTTTCTTTTGGTTTGTCTGGTGCATTTTACAAATGGATAGATTCTTTTCTTCAGGAGCGTTCTCTCTGTGTGGTCCATGGCTCTTCTAGGTCCTCATGGGTGCCTGCACAATATGGTCTACCCCAGGGTTCAGTCCTTGGTCCCATATTTTATATTATTTACACCTCAGGTCTTGCCACTCTACTAACAGCTCATTCGGTTTTGAGTCAGCAGTATGCTGACGACGTCCAGGCTTACACCCATTGCCTCCCTTCTAATGCTGTCAATTCGGTTCGGATAATGAGCGGGACTTTGGATGCTCTAGAGGCATGGATGTCATCCAATAGACTACGCTTGAACCCATCTAAGACAAAATTTATTTGGTTGGGCACACGACAGCAGCTTGCCAAGCTTGATCTATTTTCTCTTGCATCTGAATTTCCTGGCTTTGTCTTTGCAACCACGGTTCATGACCTCGGTATCCAACTTGACCAAGAACTCACTTTTGCTCCTCAACTTCACCGTCTTGCTCGAGACTGCTATTATCAGCTGCGCCAGCTTCGCACTGTCATCCGTTCTCTTACGTCTGCTGCTACTCTTACTTTAGTGCATTCCTTTGTTACATCTCGCATTGACTATTGCTCTTCACTCTACATTGGCCTCCCATCCAGCAGCTTGACTTGTCTTGACCGGGTCTTGCGCTCTGCTGCACGCCTAATTGGGCAAATCCCTAAATATGATCATGTCTCAAACTACATGCTTGAGGTACTTCACTGGCTCCCTATTCGCCAGCGTATCGAGTTCAGGGTAGCTGCATTGGTATGGCGATGTTGTCAGGGCCTTGCCCCAACTTACCTCCGTGAGCTATGCAGCTTTACATTGGGTATCCAAGGACGTCGTCAGCTACGCTCTGCTGATAGGGGAGTCCTCTTAGTTCCTTTTGCTCGTACTACTACCATGAAGAATCAAGCCTTTTCTGTGGTTGGACCAGTGGTCTGGAATGGCCTTCCTTTTGAGCTACGCCTACACCCTGGGACTCTACCAGGATCCTTCCTTACTAAACTTAAAACTGTTCTTTTTGTGCGCGCTGGAGTCGGGAGCGCCTCTGAGTAGTTTTTTCTTGAAGGAGCGCTATATAAATGTCCGAATGAATGAATGAATGAATGAATTTGTCTTCATGTTGTTTCTCTGTATATAGGCTTGGTACGTTCTCCTCGTTGCCATGGCGCTCAGTGCACGAACCTACTGCGATCTGTGGATGATCCAGAACGGAACTTCGATTGAAAGGTAGAAGTTCAGATAATGATGAAGGTAAAGGTTGTACACTTGTTGTGCGTATAGACTCTTGGGAACTCCTTCTACCTGTTCTGAGCTCAGAGGGTGATTTTTCCATGAGCTCAGAGGGTGATTTTTCCATGAGCTCAGAGGGTGATTTTTCCATGCGGATGATGCGATACCTATTTACCGGTACTTCTAGCATATAATTATGCAGTTCATGCCAGGACGGTTGTTTCTTGTTACCAGCTGCACCTCTCGAAGGATCTTTTGTGTATAGTCCAGCTTCAATACTCGTGTCAGAGCTCTGTATATCGGTAAATAAAATATATCTAAGTACTTGTGTTCGGTGTGCCTTGTTGTGATAGGTCCCTCCACATGGAATGGCCTTCCCCCTCTTTTACGGGCTAATCTCATGTCTGGGCTCTTCTCCGTATCCTCTCGCTCTCTTAATGCGTTTGTTTTTACCCCAGGGTTAAATGCACCTCTGATTTGTTTATGCTGTGAGAGGAGCTTTATAAATTTGTTAGATCTATGCAATGCGATACGATACATATGTAACAGTGACTCTTCTAAATAAATGGAACTTCACATGATATCTAATAAGGGACCATCACATATCGTCACAAATGTGTGACTCCTCTCCCATAAGTGCGTGACGTCATTTATGAACGATCCCCGTGGGCTTTCTGCCATACCTTATATTGATAAATGGGGGAAAATGTCAACCAACATGGTATTCCACATTTGTGCAAATCACAGGACCCAACCTGAGCAGCAACCTCCTCCCGCTGAAGTGCTTATGCTTTTAGCTGTGTACTAGCTTTATATAGGCTAGGCAGCAATTTGCTATAGCTGTGAATCAGTAAACCCACAACCAGTTCATCAAGTTTGGTCATTTCCTGGTAGTAACTGTGCTGATCGCAGCCTACCCTCACAACTGCGGTACCGAGCAGCTTAAACTTAGAAAGAAATTCGCAAATGCAAATTCGCTAGGGACTTCACGAACACCTTTGATTCGCTTGCTCTTGAAGTGATGCATATAAATGTTTTTTAAATTGCACATTTGATAAAACTTGCAATTACAAATAGTTGTAAAGACAGCCTTGGACTAGACAATGGGTTTTCATGTGTAACAATGGAATTCCATAATGTTGCGCTTGAGACACTCTGAATGCTTTCAATTGATTTTAGTTGTTATGTTTGCGGTAACTGACTGGTGTGTGTTTCTGTTTGGATTTTAGTGCTATAATAAGTCGCAACATGGACCTGTTCCTAAAACATCTTACAAAGTTTGTTTATGCTATGCCTGTGGTACGTAGAAAAGTTATTCATTTGCAAATGCGTAATAAATTACATGAAGTCTGTAACTGTGGGCAGCACTAGAATTGCAGAGTTTTATTGGTTATGAAATTGAATAATTTATTATTAAATTACCAATTAAAACATTTAGCTTAATTGATCTTACTAAGTGACCAATTACCACGGCTGTTTTTAAGGATTTTTTAGAACTTCTTTTCTCCTTTCTTGTCCTCAATGGTAAATTACTCCTAATCTGAGGAAAATGCCCTTTGTTACTAGTTTTAACTGCACGGAATGTGACGGAAGTGCTTCTACAACTGCACGCATCCATTTAGAACTGCACATTTTGTGTAGAACTGCACGTTAAAAAAAGCCCTGCCAATTACTGATTTTAACTTAATTGATCTTGAATGCTAGTCTAAAGGTACTTGTATAGTGTTTACCTGTAAGGCTGTAAATTAATCTTTATTTTTTACCCTAATCTTTTATGTAGTGGCCAAGTTTTTAATCACTATTTACATTTTAGTTTAGTAATTAAACTATAGTTTGGAAATAATGCAATTACTGTATAGTAGAAATGTAGTGTTTTGTTAACTTATAGTTAGATATATGTCTTAGCATAATAGAACTTGAATTTGAGTCCAATGATCAGATTTTTCCATTTTTACCATCCTTTTTCTCTACTCTTTACTCTTTAATCTGTTACTGTGGTGATATCCAATTACAGTCTGCTTTGCTAGACCACTGTTACTCTTATCTGCAGGTCATTACTTATGTAAAATTATATACTTGGTGGCTTACCGTGGTTTAATAGTTAAATTCAGCAGAGCCTCATATGTACATAGGACTGCAAGAAAAACAATTTACGAGAGAAAGGTTTAGCGAAAACCGATGAATTAGCAGTGCTAGCTTACACATATGATTTTATTATCAAGCTGAAATGTTATGGTTATAGAAACAATTTGCTGAACTTCTAACGTCTGCTAAATTTTTGTATGCATGTTGCTTTTTCAGATGTCAGTAATTAACAATTTGCTGAAGGTGAGCAGAATTGTTTTGTTTCACTCTATCTCTAAGCAAGAAATGCAGCAGAACCTCTGTCCTGTTAAGGCAATCTCTGACTGTAATATCAAATGCGATGTTACAAGGAAATATGTTGTAGCATTTATAAATATATGTGACAGTTGTATAGTGTATACTTACATGTATAAATATATATGACCCATCTGCACAAAGCCAGTCTTAGGTGAAGTGTCACAGGAAGCCCGTTCCACAGAAAGCTCGGCATTGCCTTGTGGAGGTCTGTGAATGAGGAACAAAAAGTTCAGTCCTTGTATGTATGTAGTCTGCTGCAGCTTGCTGAGTGGCAACGAGAAACGAGCACAACTAAACGACAGCTTTACGACGATAGCCTGGAGTAGATGGACACCGGGTTCAGTTAAATAGCCAAATTTATGCAAGGATGTGTATTGTAGACTGTCTTATTGCTGTAATTTAACTCCATTAAGTTAGTGTCTTTGTGAGCTTCATAACGGCACTATATAAATTACCAGTGTGCAAATGCACATTGCATGTTGGACGTTGTTGGTTCATGAATGCATTTGTGTTGTTGTTGTTGTAACAGACAGCAGTTTTTGTGATCACTCCATGTAGAGTTGTGCTTTGTTTTAAAGTTCATTGTTTTCAGTTCTTTATTCATTGTGTATGTTCATTTCCAGTACGGTCTTGACGAACTGAAACTGCGATTCAGAACACGTCTCAGTCACTACTTGTACGGCAGATACCTAAGGTCAGTCCGATGCTGCGTTTTATTTACTGAAAATTCTTTCAGCAATTTATGAAGTTCTTAAATGCTGCTACAACACGTTTCAATACTATTCATTCATTCGTATCAAGAATTTATGTAGCAGCACGCCTTTAAGAAGCCAATTCAGAGGCTGTTTATATGCATTTATAAATACATTTCCTAGCACTAATTAAACATTTTGCTGAACTTATATCAACCAGATTCTGGATTTTTGGCTTGCCTATGAGTTTCTTTTGGCAACAATCATTGTCTGTTGTGTCATCTATTGTTATTAACTATGAAAGGTTATTGGTCATCAATTATGGCAAGGATTACTGCTAGATATGAGACTTAGCAAGCTTGAGCCCACAACCTTTCAATTACAGATACCAGCATGCTAACCAAATATACCACCTTGTTGAATTTTAGATTAAAGCTTATAATTTGTGAAGGTTTTCGTTTGTTGAGTCAATTTCTCTCACTGTAATTTTTCTCAATTCAATTCGTTTATTGAACCCAGTTAAATAATTTGCATGGTTTTATTGTAACTTGCAGTAGTTGAATAAACTGTATTTATAGTATAATCTTTGTGTCGTGCAATTGCTATCATAAACTTAAGGGAGCAAACGGCTCACCCAAAGGGAATAGTCCCGTTAATTTGGGGCCTAAATATAAAGACAATGGATGGATGTTTTAGAATTTTTGGCCCAGTTCTGTGTGGCTGATTAATTTTCTAAATATTGTGATTCAGATTGAAATTTAGGACTCATCTACTTAAGTACCAACAGAAAAGATATGGTGGCACACATTTTAAATTGAGCAAATAACTGCATTGGGTTACCTTCCCATTGCCATGGGGTGCGATGGTGAAGGGATAGGTTCGGTGCCTTGGAGCCGGAGGGTTGCAGGTTTGGATCCACCTCAAGCCGCCACGTAGAGATGCTGAGCATTGTGAGCAAGTCCTTCACTCGTAATTGCTCATGTGCTTCAGCATCAAACTCTGATTCAGTGTCCTTGCTGTAATCGGGAGTACCTCTGAGTAGAAATCTTGTGGGGTACTATTAGGCCAAAAAAATAATGCTGTGTTTCCGGTAACAGAGCTAAAAAAATTGGGTAGGTAGGTCGAAAAATATTTTTATTTTGGTAAAATATTTTTATACAGTGACTATTCGAAAAATTATACCCAACTACTCTTTTTGCATATGGGTACACGCTGCAACAAAGTACGTGTTCTAAGCAAGTATAAACTGTCTATTTCCCGACTGTCTGTACCCAAAATTGCTCTAGAAAACAATTCTATTAATTTCATTTTGTTGACATCTTTTCTGGTAAGATAAAGTGGGAAGGGAATGGGAAGATGAGTGCGAACAAAGCATCACTGCTAGGGGTCGTTCCAGACTGACCGAGCCAGTGACTAGTTGCACCTAGAGGTTGCTAGATTTATTTTCCCTAGTCACCGTTAGAGGTGACTCAAGTGAGAATGATAAGGCTAGAGGTTCTCAAGACTGGCAACCAGGAAGTAGTTAGGCAGGCATGAAACTCTAAGGCAATGTCACTATAAATAAAAAAAATTACCAAAAAATTTCCGAGTCGCTGCAATAAAAGTGAGTCGGTTGGGTCACCGGAAACACAACATTTTTTGCCTAAGATCCAACTCTATACGGAAGGCAATGTCACCGTATTATGTCAAAACAAATTTTGAAAGAAAAAAATTTTTTGTTAGGAAAATTTTTTTTTACTATAAATTTTTTTTAAATAAAATTTTTTTACAAAATTATTTGAGTCGCGGCAATAAAAGAGGGTCGGTCGGGTTACCGGAAACACAACATTATTTTTTTTAGCCTTACAAGTGCTCATACATACATATATAAATATGTCGACATGCACCTTAAATCAGAGAAATAAAACAAGAAAATCAAAACAACAACTTAAATACTTCAGTATTGCCTAGCAATGGTAATGTTCACGTAGAACGGAAAGTTCTGTAACGTGGAATGTGCATAAGTTCCATATATGTTTGCATTTCTACAGGGCTTTCACCTACTACAAACTGACGAACCTTGACAGTCGGATCGCCAACGCTGACCAGATTCTAACGCAGGATGTCGAGAAATTCTCCAACAGCATCGGTGAACTCTACTCGAATCTGAGCAAGGTGCTAATGTCTTTTTCACCCTGTCATTTCCCGTCATTCTGTGGACTCCCACTGCAGCAACGCATTGCTTATAGAGTTTCGTCTATTGCTTGGCACTGCGTCCTGGCTCAAGCTCCATCCTACGTATCAAATCAAAACAGCAACTTAAATACTTCAATATTGCCTAGCAATAGTAATGTACACGTAGAATGGAGCTGTAACGTGGAATGTGGTTTACCCTATGAGCTTTTTACTCCTGTCTCCGTTTCTCTGGGCCGTTGTTCGCTGCGGTCAGCTGCCCGAGGTGACTATCTGGTCCCTTTTTCACGAACCACTACTATGCAGCGAAGAGCATTCTCCGTGGTGGGTCCAGCTATCTGGAATGGCCTCCCTCCAGCTCTCCGTTCACTTCCACGTGACTGCAGGATTTTTCTATCGTCTTCTCATGACTTTTCTTTTTGACCAGGCCTTGGTTGGGAGCACCTCTGAGTAGAGATCGTGAATGGGCGCTATATAATTTTATGTGATTGATTGATTGATTGATTGATCATTCTGTGAACTCATGTCATTTTCACCCTGTCATTTCCCATCATTCTGTGGACTCGTGTCATTTTCGCGCAGTTATAATCATTGTCGGTCATCTAAAATGTAAGTAATTGTCATTATCATTCATCTCTGCAAGCTGTCATCATTAGCAGCAGCATCAAAACGGTTCCTTGTAGTTATTGTTAATTATTAATGTTTTGCCACTGATTATTTATTATTATTTATTATTCATACTGTGTTGATTTTAAATAATAGTGAGTAGGATTATAATTATTATTATACATTTATATATTAAATTAGTGGGTAGAATATTTGTTAGCACTGCAGTTTATGTATGTGCTTAATTTGCTTAAATTCTTGTCTGTTGCAGCCACTTCTGGATATTGGCATTTATGCGGCAAAACTTACAGGGGCCATTGGTATACAGGTATGCCTTAAATAGCTTGTTTTAAAATGAAATATTGAAAACCACAGGTTGTTAATAGGTAAGTAAGTAAGTATATTCTTTTTTACTTGCACACACACACACACACACACTGTGACATACAACATCGTTATAACACATTTAAATTCACAGCTTGTATTGGTAATAAAAAAAACTATAAAAAATTATATGATGAGTGAAATATCAGAAATATTAGTGTTAAAGAGTCATCTATACAGCACCCTGGTGATGAACCTCTTGCCAACTAATGAATCACAGCATGGTCATCTCTTGATCATGTGACCAAGGTCTAAGGGAGTGTCCAGTTACGTCGTTTTGGAATTACTAGACTCGTAGCTTAGTAGGTCCAGCATCATCTGAATACTGATGATGCACTCAAGGTACTGAATTTTAATTTACGTAGATTTATGTTGGACATTGTAATTTTTTTGTAGGGTCCCGGCTGGATGCTGGTCTACCTCGTGTTCTCAGGCCTAGTACTTACAAGGTCAGCATGTTGTAACTTCGTAACATAATCACTGCCATGTTACATGTGACTGAATATGTTTTTATTTTAATGTAATGAAAGGTGAAATTGAAACTGTGCTTGGCTGTCAGTTTTTTGCAATTTAAGCAAGTTCTTTTAAATTTGTCGTGGTAGCTGGTTGATTGGAAGCCTTAGAATTTTATGCGGAGTTATGTGTGGTTGATTAGAACTTCTCTTTTGTCATTCAGATCGAAATTCAAGACTCGCCTACTTACTTACCCACCCGTAGTTAGAATTCTTGCTTTCGTTACAGTGGATCATCAACAGATTTGATTTTCTCGCTAGTGGATCATCGCTTTGATCGTCGATTGATAAATTCATTGCATACTTGATCTTTACTTGCATACTTTATCTTCATTTTCATACTTGATCTTTGCTTGCATACTCGATCTTCACTTGCATACTTTATCTTCACTAGCATACTTGATCTTCAATTGCATACTTGATCTTCACTTGCATACTTGATCAGTTATCTTCACTTGATCGTAAAATGATGATTCCTCACATACTGTATCATCATCCAGTAACATGCTGACTCATTACGTAGATTATGATAGCAGTTCTATTAAAGACAATAGATTGGATTAGATTCACAATGATGTATTGTGGTATATTGAAGCCGCATTTAATGCAATTGCCTAAAAGTTGAAATTTATAGTTTATTGAAATTTTGCCATCAAGTGTGATCGTGCCTTTTGGGTCGCTGGCCCTCATGCACCTGGAACAGTCTTCCAGCACCTATCCAGGAAATCAAAATTCAATCTACTTTTAGAAAACAGTTAAAACTGCACTTACTTTCGAGCCCTTTGTATTTACTCTGACAGTTGACAATATGCGTGTACAGCATCCAAGGAGTTACTTGCTACTGACGGTGCTATAGAAATTGTTGTAGATGCAATACAATACGATGCAATACGATGCAATACAATACTTGTTGCTATCGTTTGTTTTAGGTTACGTCGGCCGGTGGGCAGAATGACGATGAAAGAACAGAGGTTGGAGGGAGAATTCAGATACGTCAATTCCCGTCTCATTACAAATAGGTAAGAACATTGCGTTTATCCTGATCATGTATTATTTTACGTGCTAGATCTTTTTCAGTGTGTCACTAGTAACTGTTCTTCCTCAACTTGTTTTGTTTGAGCAAGTGATGTTTGGTATTGATGTTTGATAATTTTGCCTAAATACAGAGCTCACAGTTGTTGTTGTCTCAGCTTGCATTTGTGTGCAACATTTTCCATGAAACTTGTAGATTTCTGATATGAATTGAAAATTAATACAGTTTTGTAAATTTATGTGCAGAAGTATTTTTTATTTCCACTGACAATATTAGTAAATTTTTACTATGAACACTTGTGACAATTTTTTCATTATATTTTATCCAAAGTTTTCCATGAAACTCGTGAGATACACAGCTGATATGAATTGCTAAATTTTAATTTAAAAAAAATTTATTTACAGAAGGATTTTATATTTCCTAGCATATAAGTCCCATTTAGTTCAGATTGACCAGGTGTTAGACGAATAGCTCATGCTATTTAGCTGTTTGGTTTCTTTCTAGTGAAGAGATTGCCTTCTATCAGGGCAACAAAAAGGAACAGGAGATTATCAACTCTTCACTTCAAAGACTGGTGAGCAGATCTTTTTATTCCAGAGGTTCAAACTATCTCATGTACGTCGTAAATTTGTAGAATATTAGTTTTATTCAGTAAAGTGAAGGGTGTTGAAACTTTTCAATGGCCAGCAAGTGGCAGTATTTTCCAGCAAGTGGTGGGATATTGTGTCGAAGGTGCAGGAGCAAAGCAGGGGTAGAGATCTGAGAGGGAGAAGACTTTGTGACCCGTCTCCAGAAATGTTTTTGCAAAACCAAATCTTAAATGACCATGCGTTTTCAGCATACTGTCAATTTAGCCTTCAAAATTTTTAAAATCTTCATTATCAGTCACAAATTTTATAAAACTCATTACAGTTTTGAAAATGACAAATTATCTTAAATTTTATAGTTTTAGGCAAGGATGCGCAGGCCACAACAATGTAATCATCGGACCACTGGGCTTACAATAGGTTCGAGTGCAGCAGGGACACTCTGGTGTTACGATGCTTTAGGTTAAAAATATTATCGTGACATCTTTGACATCATTGCCCACCTTCCCAAGTACTCTCACATCTCTACCTTTATGTTTGATGAACTTCATTGGCTTCCTCTATGTGCTCACGCACAGTTCAAGATCCTCACTCTGATCCTAAAGTCTCAACGGGGTTTTGCCCCAAAATATCTGACTAATGTTTTACTTCGTCCTCACTCAGCTTCCTCCCATCGTCCGCTTCGCTCATCCAACAGACTTGACCTATTGGTTCCTCTGTCTAGAACTGCTATGGCTCAGTCTCGATCTTTTGTCTCAATTGGTCCTTCTCTCTGGAATGCTCTTTCTCCTTCTGTTCGCTCTACACTTCTGTCTCTCAGTCTCTCCTCTGCTCTGTCTCTTCTCAAAACCTGCTTCTTCTCGCGCGGCCTTGCGCACTGGGAGCGCCTCTGAACGGTTCACCCTACTAGAGGCGCTTTATAAATGTTTAAATACAATACAATCTATTTTTCTTTTGCAGCTCAAGCATCTTCGATATTTCATCTTCTTCCGATTCTCGATGGGTCTCGTCGACAACATCATCGCCAAATGTAAGCGCCTTGCCTGCTTTCGAGTTTTCTTCTCAGTTGACTTGTTCTTTTTTTATCGTTTTTAATGTAGAGTTTGTTCATTCACTGTTGCGTCTAATAATCGAGATAAGAACCAATTTGTTGTGAAGTGAAATCTTTCCAAGTCATTTAGCAGAGTGCAGGCGAAGGACGAGGTTTTTTTCATGTCCGCTACCCCATAAAGTTCACTCAGCCTTCCAATCCTTAGGGGCGATGGTCAATGAGCAACAGTGGAACAGATCGGAGCCTGACAGGCTGCATACAGTTATAAAGCAACTCTTGTTTAGCTTTTCACCATGACATTGTGTTCCTACAATCTTGTGTAATCGCTGCTGCGGTTTGTCATTTTTAATTAAAGAAACATATATTATAATAAATTTATGATTGTTGTCATGATTGGATCTGCGCATCATCTTGTTTCCTGGTAGATCTCGCTCTGGTCGTCGGGTTCTTTGTCGTCAGTCGGCCGTTCCTTGACCTCCGTGACACTCGTCATGTGAACACCTCTCACTCGCAACGACTCGAGGTAACACTGACAGCAGTCTTAGTTTACTGTCCTTGTTCATTCTAACTGCATTTTATTCATTCATTCATTCATTCCGAGAATTTATATAACTAACGTCTCTTCAAGAGACCTAATCAGAGGCGCTCCCAGTCGAGCCACAGCTGAGAAAATAAGATTTTAATGACTTATAAAAGTAGACGAGTTTGTCGTAGGCATTAATTGCAAGGCTAATGGGATACCTTTGCAGATGTTTCGGGACTCGCAATCGAAAGGGATCGGCCTGTAGGACAGGTAACATTTTGTTAAAATTAGGCAGAACGAATGATGCATTTAGTGTTGCACTGCACGGTTCTTGGATACGGTGTTAGTTAATTCCGGTGTGTTAGCCAATGTTACGGCACATTAAGTACTTAGCAACTTTTAGAGGTTGTAACATCACTTGGGTTGCGCAGAATGGCACTTGAACTGGGAGCATGTAAACAAGTCCATGCTGTTCATTTTCATAGCACCTTAAAGATAAACTTTGTCATCTAACCTATATATGTTTGATTTTAAACTGTACTGACCTGCAGCTCGGATTGTTCTTTGCAGGATTACTATCAAAGCGGCCGTATGTTGGTGAAAATGGCCGAGGCGATCGGGCGTGTTGTCTTAGCTGGACGAGAGTTAACACGACTGGCGGGGTAAATAAAGATTTCCTTCATCATAAATTCAGTTTAATTACCTATATTTGTCCTCCTATGTTCATTCATTCAAGTATTTATATATTGCCTCTTCAAGGAAACTACTCAGAGGCGCTCCCGACTCCAGCACGGCCAAACAGAACAGGTAGCCCAGTTTAAGTGCATATCGAATGTGTCAGAGAGTGATCTAGGGAACAGGCGCAGCTCAAGTGGGAGGGCATTCCATACCACCGGGCCAACCCCAGAAAAAGTTTGACTCTGCATGATGGAGCTCTACTATAGTTATTGTGATGTCAGTAGCCTCTCCAACATGCAGAATGTCGGTGTGCTCGTTTGTAAACTGTCCATTTCTGTGGTAAACGTCCTGATGATCCCATTAGCTAAGTACCTTAAAGGCAAACTGTCCAAAACTGTCCTGAATTTGAGAGCCTTGCCCAACATACTGCGTTTTCTACATAGCCATCTGCTGGGTTCATATTATTTGCCAGGTAGCCCAGTTGAACCAAAGCCATGGTTTGATTTCACCTTATTCATTGGGTTGTTAGATGGGCCAACTGCCATCTGTTATTCTAAACTGCAGCTTTTGTGCCTTATTGTGTTTATGTTAACAAATAAAGGAATAGTATTGTTAGTGTTTATGTTATCAAATAAAGGAATAGTATTATTAGTGTTTATGTTAACAAATAAGGGAATAGTATTATTAGTGTTTTTGTTAGCAAATGAAGGAATAGTATTATTAGTGTTTATGTTAACAAATAAAGCAGAAGTTTGATTAGTATTTATGTTAACAAATAAAGGAATAGTATTATTAGTGTTCATGTTAACAAATAAAGGAATAGTACTATGAATGGAATAGTTTTATTAGTGTTTATGTAAACAAATAAAGGAATAGTACTATTAGTGTTTCTGTTAACAAATAAAGGAATAGTATTATTGGTGTTTATGTTTACAAATAAAGGAATAGTATTATGTTTATGTTAACAAATAAAGCAATAGTTTTATTAGTATTTATGTAAGCAAATAAAGGAATAGTACTATTAGTGTTTATGTTAACAAATAAAGGAATAGCATTATTAGTGGTAGTCAGTAATTCATTTGATAACCCTTTTGGATCAATAACCATCTTTCATTTTCATGTTATTCACTTGAAAAAAGTATTTTGTCGTCGGTCTTTCTGGAACAGAATTTACCTAGCAATCTCCATAATGAACTTCTTTGTCTTTCTTTACCACTTTTCCACAGGCATTGAAAACCATTCTCTTTGATCATAGTTTGGCGCGGTCAGCTTGGGAGCGCCTCTGAGGAGTTTCTCTTGAAGTTGCGCTATATAAATTCATGATTGCGATTAAAATTATTCACTGGACCAACAACCATTGTTTATTTTCATATTATTCACTAGATAGCACAAACAAACAACTAAGCCATGCAGACATGTAGAGCTGTTTTTTAACCATTATTTAATTATGTTTTGTGTAAATATGAGAATTTGGTTTTTCTTCATCTTTTGACGTGTTAAGGTTCAGTGCTCGAATTACAGAGTTCATGAAAGTGTTGGACGACCTAAACCAGGGCATATACAAGCGAACGATGATATCGCACGATTCCAATGGCCGTGAGTAGAACTTATTTGTCATTGTTATTACTATTAGTCAGTTTTCTTTTATGTAAAGTAATTATTTTGGTAGATCAATGTATGCACGTATGATAGCTGCTGTGCATTTGGAGTGACCCTCCCCCACTGAGGGGTAAACTAATTACTTGCTGCCTCATCTGTCTCGCATTCTTTGAAGGCATTTATTTTCCCCTGAAATTTCTCATGCTGAGACCACCTCTGAAAAGTCATTTTGTGAGAGGTGCTATACAAATTTATGGACACAATCAGTGCTGTACTCAGAACTTTTGAGGTGATTACACGCTGCCCCCCCCCCCCCCCAAAATCGACTTTTGGGCAGAAATTTCTCACTTTTTCTTTTAGTCATTGAAATTTCTGATGACCTTTTTTCCTTTTTTATGTCATCGAAGCTTTTTTCACCCAGAAAACCTTTCAAACAGCGTAAAACGCTCTACTTTCATGATTTTTTCCCTTCGTAATTCGTGATTTTTGCCTGCGTATACCCACTTGGTCTTACTGAGGTGGATATACACTGTATACCCTCGTTTTTTTAGGTGAGTATACACTGTCATTTTTTCCCGGAGGTGAGTACCCGGTATATATGCCGTATACCCGCGTGTACCTTGAGTACAGCCCTGGATACAATACAATAACATTTATAAGCGCCTTTTAAGAAATGAATGCTCATTATTATTTCTCTATGTAAAATGCCAACGTAAATTAACAGCTTGCCTTTTGTGTTGTAGCCTTTGATGATTTTTGATGATTGTCTCATGTAGCCAGTAAATCCCTCAAGAAGTACGAGTAGGACTCGGAATTGCCATTTAGTTTTATTTAGAGGTATGTTTTATTTATTTATTTGCGTTATTTCTTTTTGTAAGACACCTGTGTAAATTAATAAATACTGATATGCTTTTCTTGTGTTGGTGCTTGAGATCGTGATTCTTTGAGATTATTTTCTCTCGTGTTGTCAGTGCGTGTTTTATGTTCACAGGTAAGGACAACCTTCCCTGTCTCGTTCCAGGAAGTGGGGAGATTATCATCAAGGATAAACTGATTAGGTCTGTTCATTCATTATTGATTGATTGATTGGTTTGAATTGATTGATTTATTGATTGATTGGTGTGAATTGATTGATTCATCATGATGACTTTCTGTGTGTCATATCAGTCTAAATTGATTGATTGACTGATTGATCGAATGATTGATTGATTGATTGGACTAACTCTAAGAGAAACAATGGACTCTGCAAACGACCGAGGACAATGGAGATAATATATTTGTATCCATTGCCGCCAAATGGCTGGCATCAGGAGCGGCTGCTGCTGCTGATGTTTTGAACCACTCCTTTCAATTTAGTGATCTTATGAAAACTGTTTTCGTTGTTACAGGTTCGAGCATGTACCGCTTGTCACTCCAAATGGCGACGTTTTGGTTCAAGAACTCAACTTTGAGGTTTGTTTGTTTGTTTGGAATTGTCTGCAGGAGAAACAGTTTTTTATGCATCTGTCATGCAACCCTGAAAACAAATAATGTAATTTATTTATTTATTTACTTGTGTATATTCACACCAACGTATCGGTGTGGCGTTCATTCGTTCAGGAATTTATATCACGCCCCACAAGACGACTACTCCCTATTCCATTTTACCCAAAATGATCAGTTTTAGGTGTATTGAAGAAAGTTTCAGGCAGAGTCCAAGGATGTGGACACAGGTCTGAAGCAGGACTGTTTCATGTCATGACCTACAACAGAAAAAAAGCTTCATTCTGAATGGTTGCGAAGGAAAGAAAGAGAACTTCTTTTTCTGTGGAGAGCTTGGCACCCTAAATCGTGTGAATATACACAAGTGCTTAGAAGTGCACACACACACCTTGGCGGTGCAACTGTAATTATCTCCTTAATTGGACCTGCAACTGATTTATTTACGAAGTTAAAACAAGTATTTTTGTGTAATTTTATATCCTTGAGTTGCGCTATAGAAATGTCTGTACTGCATTACAAATAAGCTTTTTGAGGGCGCTTCAGAAGTGTTGAAGAATGTGATTTATGTGCATAAACATATAAATGTTGAAATGTATTTCGGTTTGTTGCTGTGTGTAAATATTCTGCATCACATTTACAAGTAAATAACATTAAATAAACAAATAGTTTATGTATATTGATCGTTTGTTGCATTTTTGAATTTAAAGGTCAAGTCGGGGTTGAATGTTCTTGTGTGCGGCCCAAACGGATGTGGCAAAAGCTCACTCTTCCGAATCCTGGGCGGGGTAAGCTTACTCTTGATGTATTGTCTTAGTTAGAATTTCTGTCTTGTCTATGAAGAAGTTGCATAGATATGAGACTTTTCTGTGGTGGGAAGAATGTTGTCTGGAATGGACTCCCACTGGGGCTCTTGCTGAAGGATTTTTGTTATTTAACTCAAAAGTTCTGTGCATTTTTGCTGTGCTACAGTCGGGTACACTTCTGGGCAGCCCCCCCTCCCTTGAAGAGGCACTATATAGCATTTCTTGTGTGAATCAATATATGACTGTGTAGAATATCGGGAAGTATCATACTGGAGTTTGCGTTGTTTTGAAATCTTGCATGAGTTTTCGTGGTAGTTGGGTATCATGTTTGATTTTTTAAACGTGGCTTTCTTGGAGCATACATATTCAAGACACTTGTGAATCTGTTAATTTGTATAAGCAAGACATTTGCAGAATATACTACATGTACCTTCAAGTGCCTTGATTTCACTAACTGATAATTATTTGGTAATGGCAGATTGATTATGTATGCCCTTATTTTTAGTCACCTTGATTACTGTAAGTCACTTTTTATGGTTTCACGAAGACAGATTTGCACTACGTACAAATGCTTTGGAACTTGTTGGGGGTTTAAGGTAATGGTAAATACTCTGGCGCGAAGAGCGCTTTATGTGAGATCGCATCCCAGTTCCCGCTACCCTCGCTTAGCACATCCATTCGGCAAATTCGCGTTGGTAGATTGAGCGGTAAACATGATGGTCGCCTTGCATGGTTGCCACAGTGAAATTCAAATTCAACTCTTGTAATAAGTTTTGATGATACGTTCTTACTATGAATTCAACTCTTGTAATAAGTTTTGATGATACGTTCTTACTATGAATTCAACTCTTGTAATAAGTTTTGATGATACGTTCTTACTATGAATTCAACTCTTGTAATAAGTTTTGATGATACGTTCTTACTATGAATTCAACTCTTGTAATAAGTTTTGATGATACGTTCTTACTATGAATTCAACTCTTGTAATAAGTTTTGATCATCCGTTCTTACTATGAATTGTAATCATACCCGTTGTGTCAGTTTGAGATTAAAGATTTTTATTATTATTATTATTATTAATATTATTGAAATAAATGGGAATGCAAGTGGTCTGCTTGAAAACGTCAGTAAGTGTTGTTCTGGAGTTTAAAGGGATATTGTGGTTGAAGAAAGAATGGTTTTTGGGAGTCTGAAAACTTTGCCAAATGCCTTGTCTATTTTTATTCAGACTGATGCGCTGAAATTTGATTAGTTTTTTTCTGTTGCATTTGTGTTGCAGCTGTGGCCGATGTTTGGAGGCCGACTGACAAAACCTGATGGAAACCAGCTCTTCTACATTCCTCAGGTACAACAAATCTTTGCTTACCTTATTTTGAGGCTGCCGTTTGTAAGCATGTTGTCAGTGTGTATGTGTATTCATATGGGTTTGTCTAGCATCTTTTAAGTGCACAGGAGGTAAGCCTGGTTTTGTCCCAGATTACCTGCGAGAGTTCTGTTTCTCCACGTGTATCCAACAGGGCATTGGATATGCGTGGAGCAACAGAAGGGGTGTTCTTGGTTCCTTTTGCACGAACCACAGCTATGCTGAATCGAGCCTTTTCCGTGGTGGGCCCAGTGGTCTAAAATGTGCTCCCACAGGGGCTATGTCTGCTTCCTGGGGCTTGCACTGAAACCTTTTTTATTCAGCTTTAAACTGCTTTTTTGCCATGCTGGAGTCTGGAGCGTTGCTTAGTGAGTAGTCTGCCTTGAAGAGGCGATATAAAAACTCTTGATTGAATTAATGACTGAATGAACGAATGAGTGAATGAAATCCTGGGTGAGGTTTGAACCTGCATATCACATGCAAAGCGAGGGTGTAGCCAGGATTTGATTCTTGGGGGTTTTTCTTCAGTTTCCCGTCCGAAAAAAACTGATAACTTTTTGTTTTTGCTCATCCGGGGCCGAAATCTTCAGGAAATGTCACCAATTCATTCAATTTTTTGCATTTTTCATTTCAGTGGTGTTTACATGGTTTTATTTCGTGGTTTTTACATCATGTGCTAGTAAATGCATTCAATTATTTTTTACATTGTCCATTTCGGCTTGGTGTTCAAACACCCAACACAACCCCCTAGCTACGGCCTTGAGGCAAGGTAAACGTTTAGCCAACTGCCTGCCATGTTGCATCTGTCGTTTCTGTTTCGGTTTGATGTGACTGCAAAATGTGATCTTGTAATTGTGTAATGTGATGTAATTGTAATGCGTTTTTTCAGAGACCGTACATGACGATTGGAACGCTGCGAGATCAGATCATCTATCCGCATCAGAAGGACGATATGGTCAAACGTGGAAGCCAGGACAGCGACCTTGAGGATATTCTGGAAAAGGTTAGAATGCTCGGGGTCATTTTAACTTGCCAATGGAGGGAATCCTTTTTTATTTTAGCCAGTGGTGGTGCTACCATAGGTCGGGGCAGGTCAAATTTTACTTGCCTATTTTTACTCTTTACCTGCCTCATGACCTGCCCTAAATGCTTTGGAAATGTTAATATCTTTGTATTTTTTATCCTGCTGAATAACTCACAGAACCTTAACACAACCTGCTGAAATTGTAAACTTATAGCTGGTGCCGTCACTGTTTATAGCAGGCTTGATATGTGTAAAAAATAATATAATTTAAAATTGTCTTTTTGTTTCTTAGTTAAGTAAAATCAGATGCATTTCAATGTTCCCTACGCCTTTTAGCCTACTAATTACTAGACCTTCGTTTTATTGCACTTCTCAATGTTAATTAGGTCCCTACTCAGCGGGACTTGTCTCTTTTGGTGTGCCTATTGCTCCCACAATGTTATTTTGCCTGCTCTTTAATGAGGATTTGCTTAATGCTGATTATGTTTGCACTTAGTTAAGTGTTATGTATAATTGAATTAGGATCAATAAAATATGTTTATGTCTATGATTGTGCATCTGCAAGTACAGTTTTTTTGTGGTTGTTTTCCTTTTAGGTCCAGCTGTCGTACATTCTTGATCGGGAAGGAGGTTGGGACGTCGTGCAGGACTGGATGGACGTCCTAAGTGGCGGAGAAAAGCAGAGAATTGCCGTTAGGATTCTATTCTTTTGTATAGCAAGCATTAAAACACAAGTCTTTGTATTTAGTAGCCTGAGCTTAACTAATACTCTTCATTATGTATCATTATGTATCCAGTTCCACCAGTTTTTTAAAATGTCATTTGTGGGACATAGTGGCCATTTGTTTCGAGTGCTAGGATTGTAACGTGGGCAGTACTAAATTTGGTCATATCTCTGCTTACATGCAGGATGTCCTCAACTCACTCCCTGTCCAGCAGCGTATAGTATAGTATAGTATAGTATAGTATCGCCTCCATAGTCTGGTATTGTGTCTTGGGCAGTGCGCCTGTCTATCTTCACGAGCTCTTTACTTCTTTAACTTCAGCTTGCTCTGGTCGCCGCTGTCTGCACTCAGCCTCTAAAACCGACTTTGTGGTTCGACTTACACCAGACAGAATGTAGTAGGGCTTTCTCGATTGTGCGTTTCTCTGCTTGGAATGGCCTTCCTTTGGCTTGCGTTCCCTTCCATAGAACTTGTCTAAACTCTTTTTGTAAACAACTCAAGACTTTCATCTTTGGCCGTGCTTGGGTTGAGAATGCCTCTGAATAGTTATCTTGAAGGGGTGCTATATAAATTTATCTGATAGATAGATTAGATTAGATAGATAGATAGATAGATAGATAGATAGATAGATAGATAGATAGATAGATAGATAGATAGTATGGGTTCGAGCCTTCCATGAGACGGTCAATGCGTAGGAACCTTGGCAAATCCTTCATCCGCAATTGCCCAGCACCAGCCTTGTTCTATATGATATGACGTTTGTCTGCGCCATATACTCTTTGGGCTGTCTTCGGACTATGTTGATCTCTTGGATCTTGTCGATCTCATAGATCTTGTTGATCTCTTAGATCTTGTTGATCTCCTGGATCTCACATAGTTCTGCCCAAAGGATTATGGTAACGTAAGTCAGTATATGTTCTTTATTTTGCCACTTTCAAAGGCACAATGGGACATAAAACATCGACATTGTAATGCATTGAAGTAATTATTTGCTATAAAAAATGCAAATTAAATCAGAAGTTTATTAATGTCTGAAATATTAAGTAAAGAGATATTAGTGTTAAGCAAGCCAAAAAAATCTATTCAGCATTATGAAGGTAAATCCCGTTTCAATTGACGACTCCCAGCGGATTATTTTATGGGCTCGATAGCGTTGGGGGTGGGTTCGGTGCCGTGGAGCTGGAGAATTCCAGGTTCGAATCCATCTCAAGCGGACGTGTAGGGACCTTGAGCAAGTCGTTGGTGTTCTTAGTAGCATCGTGTTTTGTCTTTCTACTGTAGATGGCGCGGCTTTTCTATCATAAGCCGCAGTTTGCGATTCTCGATGAGTGCACAAGTGCCGTCAGTGTTGACGTTGAAGGCTTCATGTACGAACATTGTCGTGAGGTAATAGCCAGACGTGTCTCAATTGTTCTATTCTATTAAACTAGTTACGCAGTGATATTTCAGTTCTAAAAATAATTCTCAATTTTAGTTCTAATTATGTTCTAAGACTCTAATTTCAGTTTTAATTCTATTCCTATTCTGAAAATAATTCCTATTTCAGTTCTAATTCAAGTTCTGAAATAATTTCAGTTCTAATTGAAGTTCTTAAATAATTGCAGTAAATAATTTACGGATTTATAAAGCACCTCTTTCAGTACAATCTAATCAGAGGTGCTCCCAGTGCGTAGAACTTCTCGAAAAAGATACGTCTTAAAGACAACGGGCAGAAAAAGTAGTGCTGCCAAATAAGATCTAGGCACGAGTTGTAGTAGGAAAGCCATTCATATTAAAATAAAATAATGCGTCCAGGGTGCAGGTCACAGGGACTTTGAATTTTGGGGGTGCAGCAAAAATTTCTTGACATTCGGATATTATTTTTCTGCAGTCGTTCCTCAACATCCTCAACCCTTCAGTGCCAATCTTCAATCTTGAATCTGTGTAATGACAGAGAACTTGAAAAAAAGAATATAACATCATTATTAACTCAGTTAAGGACGTGTTTGTATTGAAGACAAAGTGATCACTTCAGATTATCACTCATTATTGTTTAATTAATTATTGGATTGCCTTGCCAGAGAAGCGTTACGAGACCAGTCCGACTATGTTTCTGTCTTAGGTTGGAATTACGCTGTTTACTGTTTCACACCGTAAATCCCTTTGGAAGCATCACGAGGTATTTGTAAACTTTCTTGACATTCGGATATTATACCGTTGATTTAAAGTCGCCCTAAATTCCATGGCTGTATCAGGGGAGTTTGCTCTTGTCTTCGTTTCTTTTGGAGAAGTGGTTTAATTCCAGAGATTGGGAGCTGAGTGGCCAGTACAGTAAATTGTTGGGATTATGAACTGGAGACTAGTGTGCTAAATTGCAATGATGGAGAATTGGAGATTGTTTGTTTGTATGTGCACTTGTTATAGCGCCCCTTCAAGTTCCATACTCAGAGTCGCTCCCGACTACAGAGCGGACACTGCATCGGAGTTTCACGCCGAAGCGCTGAGCAATTGCGAGTGAAGGACTTGCTCAAGGTCCCAACGCGGCGACTTGAGGTGGATTCAAACCTGCAACCCTTCGGCTGCAAGGCAACGAACATACCCACTACACCACTGTGCCCCACACTAGGGCCAGTGCACTCAACTGCCCTCTTAGCAGGGTGGTTCCTTTCTTACCTATAGATTCTTTAAAAAAACATTTTTACGCATTTAGTAATTATTTTGGAATTCGTGTAAGAAACGTGCAGCTTAATTGATCATGATGATCTGGGCAATTTGACTGACTTCAAGTTGGAATTTGATTCTTCTGAAGAAATTCTACTTTGATTAATATAATTTTTATCATTTTTTACAACAGTTATCGTGTCTGTGAATGTAGGAATGGTTTCCTATGATGTCTTTTCTTTGTTTGTTTTGTTTTTTCCTACTAATTTGGGTTGTGCAGGTGAATTTCGCAAATTTTTCCCAGATCATTGTAACGTTTACTGTTAAATATTTGTCTTTTCCAGTTCTACCTGTACATGGATGGCCGTGGATCATTCGAGTTCAAGCCGATAACGGATGAAACAACTGTATTTGGATCGTAGGAATTTGAGTCGTTGGTTTGAATCTTCTTCGTCCACCAAATCCGTGCTGTCCACCTTTTCCACTTCGTAGGTCGGGGAATGCCAAGCCCTTCCGAACAATTGTAGTCATGTTTACCGAATGCACCTGTGTCAAATTCTTTCCAGCGAATCGGTTTGCCGTGCAGAATTGTACGGGAATCGATTCAAAAGCAATAACTACCAAAGTTTTCGTGGTCGGACGGTTTATCATTCCATTTAGGGAAAACGTGGAAATATTGTTTTGAATTTTTACATTCCTTTGATTTATTTTGTATTGATGGCCGAGAGGGTACGAGATACCGATGTTAATTTACGGCCAATGAACATCGAAACTTCAACAGCGAGTAAAAAAGGGCAATTGAGAACCGGTGTGTGTCATTGTTGGAGATGTGAGGCTTAAAAATTGTTGTAGTTCGGCTGAGCTCTTGTGTTGCAGCTCTATAGTGTCTAGGTTATGTAAAAGAGTGTCATTTGTTTGAAGTTTGCCTTTCCTTTTCAAAAGCTGTTTCCTTAACTTGACATTGCTTGTGCTATGCAAACTTCCTGAAGTTGTACTGCATGTTTTCTTGATATTTTTTTTAGCTCGGTAGACAATAAATTACAGGTTTATGGTTTCACTGCAATTAAAAACACATGTTGATTATAATACACTGATACTACCATAGAACCAGATTAAGCCTCTGCTTGTTATTTTTTCATACAAAAACGTCAAATTATAAGTCTGTTAAGTGACATGGAGCGTGATTCTACTTCCAAGGGAGTGTTGCAAGAATGACGTAATGTAACAGAAAAGGCAGCACCCCGTTTTAGCCAATGATAAGTTCCGAAATTGAAATGTAGTTTGTAAAGTGGAAAAGCTACCACAAATACTCGGTGTAATGTAACGATATTTATATTGCATCTTTTCCAAAGATTTTCCCAGTGATGGCCATGACATTTGGTTCGAAGAAGTTGAGCTAGATGAACTCGCACCAATGTTTTTTAAATTATAAATAACTATAATTTGTGATAATTATAATGACAATTGTTCCTTGTTTGATTTGTTGAGGTCTTTGAAATAAATTTTATGTTATTACATAAGCAGTTAAAATTATTGTAATTATCATAAAAAAATCCTTGTTTGTTATGTTGAGGTCTTTTGAATTAATTTTAGTGCGACCTGGTGGCTTATCGGTAATGTATTGCTCACGGAGCGGGTGGTTGTGGATTCGACTCCGGGTAACGACCTTGGGCAAGTCATTTACGCAAATGTGCCTTTGTCACCAAGCAGTATGATTTGGTACCGTAAACGGCAAGTCCTGTGATACACTCCCCGTGTCCAGGACCTTGGGATTCGTCCATTGCCGGTTCAAGGGCCAAGAAAAGGAGATGAGCGCCTGACCAACGGGCCTGTGGCCCAGGGACGACTTTGCTTACTTACTTTAAATGAATTTTATGTTGTTACATAAACAGTTAAAATTATTGTATAGAGGATAGGGGTGGTACCTAATATAATACTGTTATGCTGAGGTCTCTATTATTTAATAGATTCAAAGCATTTATCGCTGTTATGATCCGGTGTAATTCAACTGCAATGTTATAATGTAAATAGAGATAACATCGATGTAACACATCTGTCATCTAAAATGCTTTCTGGGATTGAAATGAAACATTTTGCCCGTCGTTTTATTTTTACTGACATTTTCATCGTCTATTTATTGTGTGTAATTTGTACGTTTTATTCACAAGACTTTAATAAACGTTTATAAATGATGTGCTGATCGGAGACAGTGTGAAGTGGCAGTTTCTCTTCGCTTTCTTCTTCTCAGTATTCTCCTTTTTAATTAAATGTGTAAATTTTTTCATGGATAGAGAGAGACAGACAGACGGTGACAGACAGACAGCGAGAGAGAGACAGAAAGGAGCGTCCCAGGCAGAGTGGGAGAAGGCAATTCCATATGGAGGGACCATTGTAAGGGATCGAGTTGGAACAATAGAAGGTCCTAGATCGTGGGACAAACAGAAACAGTCATGAACGAGGATCGAATCCTTATTCTCCGCGTTACAGGCCCAACTCTCTAACCAATCGGCTGTCAGGAGCGGATCCAGTGGGCCAATCCGCCCATGGCCCCAAATATGCCCAATTAGAAATTTCTTTATTTTTTACCAGCTATTTTGGCTTGGAAAGTTGATGTGGCCCCTCACCCCATGAGCAGTTTCGTCGGCGTCCCCATGCCCCATGAGGTCCGTACACGAGGTCCGTTCAGGGGCTTAAGAACACTGTATGACTAAAAAAAGAAAAAAATAATGACTTTAAAAAAGGTCATCAACTATTTTGTTGTGTGTTTTTCTTGGGAATTCGACAAATGACTTTTAAAAAGGTCATCAGATTTTTCGGTGACCAAGACGAATTTTTTCCCTATCCGAAGACTCAAAATTTTGGCCCCTCCCTTTCGAAAATTTCTGTATCCGCCCTTGTCGAGACGGACAGAGTCTTCTATGAAATACGGACCAGACAGTGTGGAAGACACAGCAGGGCCTGCATCTTGTCTTTGTTAGCAATAATTGGTCAGACAACCATAACCATATATATATATCCGTTTGTCAGATCGGCGAGACAGGATTACATTACATTGTGGGGCGCAGTGGTGGCGTCGTCGTCTTGGAACCGGAAGGTTCGAGGTTCGAATCCACCTCGCCGCGTAAGGACCTTGGGCAAGTCCTTCACTCGCAATTGCTCAGCGCTTCAGCGTGAAACTCCGATGCAGTGTCCGCTCTGCAGTCGGGAGCGCCTCTGAGTAGTTAACTGGAAGGGGCGCTATAACAAATGCACATACAAACAAACATTACAAGGTAGGCCTATCCAACGACCTCATAAATAGCCTAACATTATCGGTGAAGGCCTGCACTTAGGCCTACGAATCCAACGGAACGCGGCATTAACTTCAGGGCTGGCAGCCATCAGCGACTAATATAACAGCGGAAGTCTTGAGGAGGAATTTGCGCAAAATGTTGTTGAAGCACGTGTGAATAAAAGTTGAATGTGTAAAGTCCTGTTTGTCGTGATTGGAATATAAAATATAAAAGTTATTAATATATCATCTAATTATAGAATTTTGACGTTACATCTTTAACTTTAACTGAAGGGCATCGACAGCAATGGCGCTCTATAGACCACAGCAAGTCTATAGACCGGTGCCAGAGAAGAGATCGTATTGTCTGACAGGTCGTTGATATACATGACCATCCGTAACAATGAAAATAGTTTCTTTTTGATCACGGTTGCTGGGTAAACTTTGTGATTGAATGCTTAAGAAACTGGGTCATCTACTAATCAATCGTTTTAGCGGAACAAATTATACTAAGTTTATGGACTGGCGCCGCTTAATTATTTTTCCTCAATCCGGCTTCTGCTTTGGCATGAATCATTCTCATCAATCCGACTTCTATTTAGCACGAATTCTTTTCGTCAATCTGATTTGTATGCCGTCAACGCTAAATCCCATGCATTGGCGAATAATGGATTCCGCTAAAACAATAGATTACCAATTTACCAGAAACAGGGTACACCTATCGTGAACGAGTTTGCCGTATAAACTAATTCACATTTCATTTGAATGTTTAGGAAATGAAAAGTCGACGAAGTCTTAATTCAAAAACGGGGCACCCACGAAATGGCGCAAATCAGAAATCATCCTCGGCTAGCTGTGCTAGTAATAATTCCATCGCGTTTATGTTCGAGCGACAGCAACAGAGATGGGACGCAATGTGGGCTACAGTTTCGAACACTCCCATCGAGAGCAATTCCAGTGCGCCCGAATCGGTAGAAGGCGAATTACTTCTCTCGCAAGACAGTTTGAACAATAAACAGAATGATGACATTTCTCAGAAAGACTCGTCATTTCCTCCTTGTCACAGCAATAACAACCAGCCTACGTTCAATGATATGGAGTCTGCGACTTCTAAAAATTGTGGCAGCTTTGTCACAAGAAGTCCTGGTGTAAGGAAACCTGATGTTCCAAAAGTTCCCTTTGTGCCTGTGTCTGACCAGAAAGATGTTATAAGCGTTACGACTCGAAGGTTGTCGCTCAAGCGAAAGAGGAGGTCCTTGGAGAAAGAAAGTGTTACTACTCCTCTCTCAGATCTTCGAGGTCGGCCTGACAATGAGACTGTGATAATTTCGGCATCGTGTATCGAACCAGTTGTTTTTCACTTGGAACCTTCCAATGCGCAAACAGGAAATGACGTGTCTCTTGCAGACGCCAGGAAGACTCCTCATTCGGTTTTGGTCACGGATTTTGTTCATAAACGTGAATCCGCTTCTGTTGAACCAGAAAGCGCACCGATATCCTCAGGTTCAGATGGTTCGGCTGAGGTGGCTTCAGAACCTAATTCCGCTGCAGAGCCAAAGCAAACGGAGTATTACCTGGAGAATTTTTTGTTGATTCTCGACGTTGTAACGGCGGATGAATACTACGCTGGACTTTTTGATGAAGACGACATGACAACGGTTCGAACATTCCAAAACACATTGACTGGTCAGTGTGATGGTGTCGTATTGTGTATGGACATTTATGTAGCACCTCATGCAGCATGGACTTTCAGTGATACCCTCAGGGAAGAAGCCCTAAGAATAAGAAACACGTTCAGGGGGGATGAATCTATAGATGATTTCAGTGACCCTGGATATATGCTTAATTCAGGGCTTAAAGTGTGGCTAGATGGGCAATGGCATGGATGGCGTCCATGCACTTATTTTCAAATCTGAATGCCATCCTGCTACTTATTTCGCCAGCACACAGAAAGTTAAGGAGCATACAGGCAATTCTTTTATTACATTTTAAGCACTGGCTTAAATCACAGAGGAGGGGAAGATCATTCCAAGCAGAAGGGCCAAAAACAGCAAATGCCCAATTTTGAGTTTGCAATTATATGTCGCCGACAGCAGTTTAGAGCTCATAATCCCTGTTTGCAACTACAGTATATCTCCATTTTTGCAATGCTTTGTGTGACTGGTTATGCTATTATAAATACAGTGAAACCCGGTTATGTATAAGTACTATATCTCTAACTTGAAACCGTAACTTATTGAAAATGGGATATTTATCAGTATATTTATGATTATAATTTATGCTGTCATCAGTATGATTATAGTTGATATTATCATCAGTGTGTCAGCTTATATGTTGTATTTTTTATTATATACATAAATATATTTGAGATGCAGTTTGAAGAAAGTTTTTGTTTAAACAATGCCAGCAATTGAAAACCATAGCTTGGGATGACCGAAAACTGTAAGTATAAAGAAGGAGCAAACTTTAATCTCACCAATATTACTGTCAGACCTGTTAGAGTTTTCACCAAATTTTAACTACAGAATGTAGCTGTGATAAAATACCTACCATCTATATAAATAAAAATGTAAAACGCTACCGTTCGACATGAAGGATCTCGGAAAGTTCTTCACCGATTGTTTTCAAAATTTTACCAAAACGTTCCATTCGAACGTAAGCGGGTTTGTGTAATGCCTTTTGGGAAAAGCGCAATCTTTACGACCCAAAAAACACAACTTTTATTTCCATTCGATAATTATACGTCGATGGAGTCCAGCTATATCCATTTGAACTTTGACGCATCCGTCCGGCGGCGTCCGCCCATTTTCGGGCGCGTTTTAAAAGGCGTGTCTTTCTCTAGCGCAATAAGTAACTGTCGGTTTTTACAAAATCGTCCATTTGCGGCTGTTTTCCGCGCGTCTTTCTAACGCGCATATTTCTAGGGATGGAGGAAGGGGAGGTACGGAGGGAAGGGAGGGGATGAAACGGGAGAGAGGGATGCAGGGAGGGAGAGACGGAGGGAGATAAGTAGGGACGGAGGGAGGGAGAGGAGGGGAGGAAAGGAGAGGGGAGTGGAGGGGAGGCCAATGGAGGGGAGGGAGGCGAGGGGAGGAAGGGGAGGGAAGGAAGGAGATGGGGAACGGGAGGGGAAGGGGGAAGGGGAGGGGTAAGGGGAGGGGACCTAGGAAGGGTGGGTTGGACAGTCTTTTCAACGCGTGGCCGGGTACAGCTAGTTATTAATATAAAATACTGTTAAACAATATTTTGCTATGTTTTCGGCTAATCAGTCAGGTCCTCAGAATTTAGTTTTATTATTCAGTGCTGTCGTTACTATGCGAGTAAGTTTTATTTATCTGTTAATTTAATGTTATGCGCAGAGTCGGCTCGCAAACTGTACGTGAGACTTTTCCTCCGAAAGCATAAGTGGTTACGGAGGGATAAGATCGCCTACCCTTTGATTGCCGAAGATCTGACAGCAACATTGGATGATCTAACCACAAATGGACTGCTTTACGATGGTATGTGGTGGGTTAATTAAAATCAATTATGCTGTGATATAGTAGTCAAGATCATTGAAGCTTTTCTAATGGCAAGCGAGTGGCAATATTTTCCTGCTAGTTGTAGGCCAGGGTGCCAAAGGCCTCTGAGCAAAATGGGGAAAGATGTGAATGGGGACTGGGTGAATCTGTCCCAGAAGACTTTTCTAAATTAAAATCTTAATTTTGTGCATTTTAGCAGAAGTCGACTCAAATTAGACTTATAAAATTTTAAATTGATATTCATTATCAGTGGATAACATCACCTTAAACTCAGTAAGCCTTAGCTCTAAGGAAAATGTCTTCTAGTTTCAAGACAATTTACATAATTTTGTCTTCCTCTGATACTTGTCTATTCAATAATCTGGCATCTAGGTATGCATAAAAATTCTTCCACTGCTAAACACATGTTCAACTAAGTTTACGATATGTTTGATGTTGACCAATTGATGCCTTAACTGAACACTACTGCCAACCGCATAGTAGGTGAATAAATAATATTCATAGACACTGAATGAATATTTTTGAGGGCTACTGAATATTCATAGCCACTGAATGAATATTCATGAGGGCTGCTGAATATTGGCAAAAACAATTTAGCCCATAATGCAAGAATTTTTAGTAATAATAATAAAATCCAATATTCAGTGTTCACTCACTTTTAGCATATGCATTAAACAAGTGAATTGTATTGATTTGGATGGAAATTCGACAGGTAACATGTGTACTTGTTTAGATACTCAGATGACGTGCTTGGAAGAGGCTGTTCAGTGTCTGCCAGCTCCCGAACTGAAGTCGCTGGCAAAATCTTTGCACATCAGTCCGTCATCAAAAGCATCTTTGTCAAGTGCCATTGTCAAGCATGCACAGCGCTGCGACATCACAAACTTTTTCTCACAAACAATGGGCTCAACGGAGAAAATGATAATGAAACGGCAAGCATTCTAGAGTGAAATGTAATGCTAAAGTTGGATTTTGCACTCGAAATTCTGCACTCTGCAGTAGACATTTTATAATTATTTTTTTTAGAAGTAGTTAAGTATTGTCTAATGTGTTATCGGAGTATCTCGAAAGTGTTGAATTTGTAGTGTTTACTAATTTTTGCTATGTTTTAAGCAAATAGATTACGAAAATTGCTTTAAGACCTAAATATCTGTTTTTACTTTTAAGGCCCATCGTATTTTTGTACCCCTCCTCTGTTGCAATTCGTTCACTTTGTGGACCCCTTTATGTGTTCGTACATATAAGCTTATTAAGCTTCTCTACCATCTTTACAAAAGTTAAAGTTGATTAGATACAGTCATCTACAAAACATTTATTTTACCATTGCCTACTATTTATTATTACTAAGCATCAATATTTATTAGATATTATTATTTATTATTGTTGGCTGTTATGGTTTTACTGTTTGGATCTGAGCAGAATTGAATTTTAACGTAATCAAATGCCATCGGACGACTATAGGATGACACATTTGTAAAAAGGTTATGTGGACGCCATAATTTGAAATCTATTTTTCTCCCCACCGTACGCACCCCTATGAAAATCGTCTATATCCGGTGACCCCCATTTATACATAATATTTGGACAACCCCTGGTGCATGCACTGTACAGGTGATTATTTTTTTGGTGTGAGGTATATATAAATTTCTAATTGTGTGAACTGTAAAACTAATGATTTTGAATTGCGTCTGCTAATTAATATTTGACAATAACTTTTTTTGAATCAATAATAACCAGAAATGAATGTTTTTGATTTTGCTTTATTCATATAGAACAAAGAATCTTTTGGGACGATGTAACAAATTGGCCGACGAAAAACGTTCGATCTTTATCCGGATGATGATTCTGTTTGGTTTGCACAATACGATCGGAGATGACGAATCATATGGACAACAGCTGATGTTAGTATGAACATAATTTATAATATGCTGGGAAAGAACGTGTCTGTACCGTATTTTAATCTTTTATAATTGAAGAGAAATGTATTCCAGCCATTAATTTATAATATTATGGAGGAGAAATGTCTGTCTGTAATTAATTTATAATATATATTGGAAGAGAATTGTCATTAATTTATCGTAATTGAAGAGAAATGTGTCTTTAATTTGTAGTATAATAGAGGAGAACTGCAGCTTTTGTACATTTGTTGAATTTTGTCAATGAGTCTGTGCAATATAGGAGGCGCAGCAGTAGTTGTAGTTCCGCCTCGGGGTATTTTTTGGATAGCCTGAGCCTGTCCCAAGCCACGATAAAGGAGGAGGCTTCCGCAGTGGGCTTGCAACCCGCCCTGATAAGAAAACATGCATAGCAGAAACAATGCAACAAATTCACTCATCAAGTATGGACAGAGACAAGTGGAGGAGATGCGCGTTGCCCGATGTGCAGGCCTGCACGAGAAGGACTAAGTACTGAGTAGTAGTAGTGCCTTCTCATGAAAGATTTGTCAGCAGTGCTTCAGACTTGACAGGGCAAAAGCAAATCACACAACATATTTACAAGTCAATTTAACTGAATTGAAAATCCTAGAACATTAGAACAATCAATCATTGACCAATCAATGCAATACTAATTACTACTGTTGTCTTATTCGTGGCAACCGTAGTGACGAGTGTTGCAAAATAAACGGTTGACAGATGTGGAAAGTCCTGTGACTTTGCCTAAATTGTTAAACCTACATTCTTTTTCATATTTTTTTTACCATTACCGGCATCCATGTTTAATATGCAGTATGCATGTTTTTGCATGAACATTGTAGACACTTTTGTCTGTCTGTCTTTAATTTATAATATATTATTATTGAAGAGAAATGTCTGTCTCTTATTTATTTTTAATATAGTGGATATGAAATCTAATCTAATATAACATTTGTAAGGCGCTTATTGCAGCAGAGTTTTTCAGATGCACTCTCAGCATGACAAGCCCATGAAAATAGAAAGATGCAGGTGAATTCCCCACCAGAATCTCTTTACGAATTCCCTAGGAAAGGTCATTTCACGCTGTGGGACCCACAATATTATCAAAAACCCGATGCTGTGTTAATGAGGTTATCGTATGTCAAAAGACTTCCAACTGAATAGATGGACCAAGATCATTAGAACACACTCAGCCAATCAATGCAATACTAATTACTACTGTTGCCTAACTTGTGGCAACCGTAGTGACGAGTGTTGCAAAATAAACGGTTGACAGATGGGGAGAGTCGTGTGACTTTGCCTAAATTGTTAAACCTACATTCTTCTTAATATTTTTATTTAACCATGTTTAATGGTTGCGCATGTGTTTGCATTTTAAGAACATTTTAGACATTTGATTGATTGATTGATTGATTGATAATATCATGAATGGAGTGTGTCTCAATTGTTATTACATGTTTACAATTCCTTTGATGGTACTTATTACAGTTTTCAGATGCTTATGAATCAGATTGGTCGATTTAAGTATCCGGAATACAAAATTCTACGTAAGATAAGAATCTTTGCTGGTCGCGAGACGGTGATCAGGTATGATGTGATCCATGATCAAAATTTAATGTTTTATGATATTTTTTTTTCAGTCAGCATAATAGCATACTTTTATGGAAAGGTTTAATATATCTAACCCTTTACCGGTTCATTTTTAAATTTTAAGCCCGTTTAGCGGATATTCTTGGGGCAAACGGGTAAAGGATTAATGAAGTATTAATTTAATAAAAGAACAGAAAATGCTCGTGTCATTCGCACATTTGTGTAAGTAATTTGCTGTATAATTTTTATCAAACTTGTACAATATAATACGTAATGAGGTACAATGATATTTACTCAGTTGTGGTATGATTCCTTCATCCCAAGGCATCCAAACACTTATATAGCATTTACAGATACCTACTCAGGTAAGGAAAGGAGTGAGGCAGGGGTGCATTTTGTCCCCTTTCCTGTTCAATCTGTATGCCGAGAGAATTATGAGGAGGGCTGGATTGGAGGAGGCAACAGAGGGGGTAAGGATAGCGGGGAAAATACTGAATAACTTGAGGTACGCCGATGATACAACATTATTGGCGGGGAAGAGGGACGACCTGGCCGAGTTAATAAGAAGAGTCAGGAAGGAAAGCGAAAAGGCGGGACTATACTTCAATGTAAAGAAAACAAAGGTTATGACAACTGCAACATGGGAAAACTTTGAGGTGGATGGAGAAACGATAGAGGTAGTATCGAGCTTCACATTCCTGGGATCTATGATAGAGAAAGAGGGAAGAAGTGATATGGAAATAAGGCGGAGGGTAACAATGGGGAAAACGGCAATGAACGGTCTGGGAAAGATTTGGAAGGATAAATACGTGAGTAGAGAAACAAAGAAAAGATTGGTAAGAGCACTGATCTTCCCAGTGGTCCTATATGGATGCGAAACATGGACAAAGACACAGGAAATGGAAAAGAAAATCAACGCGTGCGAGATGTGGATTTGGAGAAAGATGCTAAGGATTTCATGGACGGAGAAGAGAAGTAACGAATCGGTGCGCGCGGAGCTCGAAATAGAGAGGGAAGAGACACTGCAGCAAACAGCAACTTGGAGGAAATTGAGCTACTTCGGCCATGTGATGAGATCTAACGGTTTGGAAAAGGAGCTGATGACGGCATGCGGTGAGGGAAGGAAGAGACGCGGAAGACCAAGGAAGAGATGGTTGGATAAGGTACAGGAAAAGTCTGGCATGAGCCTGGAGCAGCTAAGAGAGGCGACAAGAGAGAGGAGACACTGGAGAGGATACATCAAAAACTGTCGCCAGAGTTCTAAGAGCTGACGGCACCAGGTGACTCAGGTTTCTCCCAGCCATACAGCATTCCTCTTGCATGAATTTGAATGGTGTATTCACGACCTCTACCCTCCATTTTTAATCTCAGTGACATGTATTCAAAGATACCAAGTCTCCATGTATGTATGGTGTATGGGTTTCAGATATGCAGAGGCCTTGCAGGTAGAATCGGATCTGTGCCAGGCCCTGGAGAAGAAGGACTATGACATATGTCTTCAGATGTATTTGGAAGCCAAAGGGACTGCCGACAGCCTTCTTACGAATCCAGAACTAGTTGCGTGAGTCAGATTGAAAATGTTACACCAAGGTATTAGATGGGGTGTGTGTTAAAGCTTTGAATATTGTCTTATAAGAATCTCGAAAGGGTGCTTTATAGTCAAACAGATCACGTCTCAAAGATCAGGTACATTGCCTTTCAAATTTCTACTTCACTTGTGCCCAGGCTGACAAATTCATTTTTATATAACAAGTATGTCATAGATGTAAAAAAAATTGTTTTGCTTTTTTCTATATACAACTCTTGAGCTATATGTATACGGTAATTTCTATCATCTTTGGTTGGAAGCTTAAAATTGTGCGGTCTATGGCAAAAGTTGTAATGAATTTGCACTTCTGCCGGATATAAACTCCGGAGAACATGGTTCTCATTCCTGATAACCAAATGCAAAAGTTTCCTTTTGAAAGAAATAGGTAGTGTTGATTGAAGGTAGGGAGGTTTGCTTGTGTTGAGGTCTTTGTAGGTCATACAGGCCACTTGAAATTTATGATTACAATGCGATCCCTTGCCTTCTTTGTGCAGAGTGGATATGACTTTGCCATTCCATCTCCGACATTTCACTCCGGGCGCCATATACGTTCGTTTGCTGACGCACGGCGTTGAAATCCTGCAGTTTGTTAAGAAATACGACGAGGCTGTTATCCAACTAAGGCAACTTCTCGATCAGAGCGTTTACCATCGTGATTACCGGGGAAGGTGGTACGACCGACTGGCGCTCAACTTAGACTACCACCTGAAGCAGCCATTGGAGGTTATTTTTAGAACAGTATCTAACAGTAGCTATGTTTGCTCTTTAAACACTCTTTAATGGGTTTAACACATTTCGGAGTTTAGCAATCAATTTGTTTATTAGTGAAGAATGCTGTTTTGCCATTCTATGCTGTGGTCATAACTTTTTTTAATGAGAAGCTCAAGATATGTTGCTAAAGAGTCAGATTGTTAACCTGGTATATGTGCAGCATTTTGACACAATAAGTTGTCGATAAATTATCTAGCGATAAAGAATGACTGGTTAATGCTTTTGGTGAGTATAGTGATAGGTAGTGACAAATTTTCTGGACTGACGAGTTTGACACGTGAACTGCTTAAAAGAAAAATTGAATGTTGCCCATGCTCTTCCTACGTCGGAAATTATTGTAAAGCTTTTTCATGGTATGACCTTTATTATTAATTTATTTCTATTAGTTAATTTATGAAAATTTAGTTACTGTGGAGCTGCATGACTAACCCTTTAGTTTAGTTTTGTTGGTAACAAGTGTTTCAATGCGTAATCTGTGATTACTAGATTTTAAAGATTTTTCCAAAGTCCAACCGTATTGTGTGTGAACACTAAAATATATTCGCCCAATTGATGCAATACTAATTACTACTGTTGTCTGACTTGTGGCAACTGTAGTGACGAGTGTTGCAAAATAAACGGTTGACAAATGTGGGAAGGCCTTCTGGCTTTGCCAAAAATGTTGAACCTACATTCTTTTGCAAGTTTTGACATTTGACTGTTACACTTGTTCTTTCTACACCTAAAATTATCGAAGAGCTGTTTCAAGGTTATTTATTATTTTTCATTTATTTATTAGTTAATTTATTAAATTAGCTACTGCTTAGCCACTACTTTAGTTCGGTCTTTTTGGCAACAAGCATTTCAATATTTACCTCGTCTTGTGAATGTTGATGTTGGATTTTAAAGATGACTCCAAAGTCTTGCGTTACAGCAAAAGTACCAACTATGTTGTTTATTTAGGATATATGTACAGCACCTTTTGAATGTAGGCTACTCAGAAGTGCTCTAGGCCCAACTATGGCTGAACAGGGTAGTTTTGAGATTTCTTAAGGAACAGACGGGAGTGGCACCTTTGCACTAAGTGCAGTGTAACAGTGTTGTGCTTGAATGTGAGAACATGTATACTCAGCCAATTAATGCAATTCTAATTACTACTGTTGTCTGACTTGTGGCAATCGTAGTGACGAGTGTTGCAAAATAAACGGTTGACAAAATTAATGTGGAAAGTCCTGTGACTTTTGCATAAATTGTTAAACCTACATTCTTCTTCACATTTTTATTTAACCATGTTTAATGGTTGCGCATGCGTTTGCATTTTAACAACATTTTAAATAGAAATGTCTTTCTAGTGTTGTGCTTTATTTCTTTGTCTTTGCTAAGTTTACTGAGAAATAATGAGTAATTAACGAGGAAAAACCATCGAAGTTTTGTTTACATTTTGATTCCTTGGTATGTCTATTCAGTTATGACTTGTTACCATGTCATGTGGTTTTGCCTTTACACTGTCATATCTTAAGCATTCCACTACACTACTGTTACTATTGCAACTACTACTGCTACTATTACTACTACTACTACTACTTCTACTACCACCAGTGATACTCTTACTGCTACTATGACTACTACTATTGCTTTAATGCGCAGACTCACTGGCACAAATGCAACAAGTTATAAAAGCTACAGTTTAAAATCAAGATAATGAAATATTTGTCACATTGACTTACAGGCTTAGGACTGTTAGGAGTTAATTAACTATTAAAACGTATTGCAAAAAATAAATTTTTTAGTCAATGAAGGATACCCGTTAAAGCACTGTTGGTATGAAATTTTTATTCATTAACGGTAAATCGAAATCTTGGTTATAATGTCGAATAACTTTGAGTATAAAGAGATTGCGTAGAATGTGGAATTCGTTCATTAGCGTTATTTTTTTGCCATGATGTATGAATTTGTAATTTTCCAATCTTGTGATTGCAATCCAGTTAAGATTGATCATCTCTATTTCTTAAAGGACCAATCATTTGACTGAATTATCTTTGTCTGAATGACCTTTGAATGACATTTGACTCAATGACCTTTGGCTGAATGACATTGCTGTGGAGTTGCATTGCCAACACTTTAGTTGGGTTTTGTTGATAACAAGTGTTTCAATGCCTAATCTCGTGAATGTAAAGATGTTAGATTTTAAAGATGTCTCCAAAGTTTTATATTTGAACAGAAGTTGTGTTGTGTGTTGTTGTAAACTGTGTTGTGTTTGTGCATTAGAACATATTTGGCCAATTAGTGCAATACTAATTACTACTGTTGTCTGACTTGTGGCAACTGTAGTGACGAGTGTTGCAAAATAAACGGTTGACAAAATTAATATGGGAAGGTCTTGTGACTTTTGCCTAAATTGTTAAGCCTACATTCTTTAAATTTTTATTTAACCATGTTTAAATGTTGTGTACATGCCTTTGTATTCTGAGAACATTTTAAATGTAAATTAGCTGCTAATGTTGTGCTGTAGTTCCACAGGATTTTTGCTTATTTGATTAAGAAATAATAAGTATTAATTATGCACAGAACTATTCAGATGAGGCGACATTTTCTTAAGTTTGGCTATTATTAGCATTTTTGTTCCTTCGTCTATCTATTCAGTTACGGCTTGTGACGATATCATTTGATTTTGGTTTCAATTGTCAATTCAGAAGCATTTATGGCAAGGTTTTCTTGATGGTATGCTGTTTAAAATTTTGATTGCAATCACAAAATTGCATTATATTGAGTTGAGATTGAGTATCTTCATTGTTGATGGACAAACAATCTGACTGGTGGTTTGACTCAATGACCTTTAACTGAATGACCTTTGACTCAATGACCTTTAACTGAATGACCTTTGGAATGACCCTGCTGTAGAGCTGCATAGCCAATACTTTTAAAGTTTGATTTTGTTGGTAAAAAGTGTTTAAATGCCTGATCTGGTAAGGATGAATGTTAGCGTTTATGATGTCTCCATGGTCTTATATTGCGAGAGAAACACCATATGTAATATCATGTTCAAACATTAGAACATACTCTGCCAATCAATGCAATACTAATTACTACTGTTGTCTGACTTGTGGCAACTGTAGTGACGAGTGTTGCAAAATAAATGGTTGACAAATGTCGGAAGGTCTTCTGGATTTTCCTAAAATGTTAAACGTACATTCTTAAAACTACAACTTTTGAAACTTGACTGTTACACATGTATGTTCTTCCTACACCTAAAAATTATTGAAAGGCTATTTCAGGGTTAATTATTATTTATGTATTTCTTAGTTAATTAATTAAATTTAGTTACAATGGAGCTGCATAACCAACACTTTAGTTTGGTTTTGTGGGTAACAAGTGTTTCAATGTCTAGTCTCGTGAATGTAAATGTTAGATTTTAGTGATCTACCCAAAGTCTTATATATTAGAACAGAAGCTTCAACTGTGTTATGTATTTATTTATGATGTTTTTATAAAACGTTTCTTCAAGGTAGGCTACTCAGAAGTGCTCCTGACCCTGCCCAGCTAAATAGGGCAGTTTTGAAATTTCTTAAGGAACAGAGTGTAGTGACCCATGTGCACTTAGGGTTGCAGTGTAACATTTTTTGTGTTTGAACATGATAACATACTCAGCCAATTCGTGCAATACTAATTACTACTGTTGCCTGACTTGTGGCAACTGTAGTGACGAGTGTTGCAAAATAAACGGTTGACAAATGTTGGAAGGTCTTGTGGCTTTTGCCAAAAATGTTAAACCTACATTCTTCTGCATATTTTGACATTTGACTGTTACACATGTTCTTCCTACACCTAAATTATTTAAAAACTGTTTCATGGTTAATTATTAATATTAATTTATTTATTAGTTAATTTATGAAAAAAAATTGTTACTATGAAGCTGAATAGTCAACACTTTGGTTTTGTTGGTAACAAGTGTTTCAATGCCTTATCTCATTGATGTAATTGTTAGATTTTAAAGATGTCTCCTGAGTCTTATATTAAAGGAGAAACACCAATGGTGCTGTGTTTATACAATACTCAGTCAATTAGTGCAATACTAATTACTACTGTTGTCTGACTTGTGGCAACCGTAGTGACGAGTGTTGCAAAATAAACGGTTGACAAAATTAATATGGGAAGGTCCTGTGACTTTTGCCTGAATTGTTTAACCTACATTCTTCTTTAAATTTTTATTTAGCAATGTTTAAAAGTTGTGCATGCCTTTGTACTGTAAGATCATTTTAAATATAAATTTGTTGCTCATGTTGTTCTGTAGTTCTACAGCATTTTTTCTTATTTGATTAAGAAATAATAAGTAAATGATTACGGAAAGAACCATTAGGCCACATTTTATGGTGACTCTTATTTGCATTTTTTCCCTCGTCTTTCGATTCAGTTACGACTTGTGACTATAGGGGGGGCCCGGTAGAGTAATGGTTAACTGTTGGCCAAGGGTGCGAGAGGTAGAGTTTGAGCCCCCGTTGGGCGGATTTGCTTTGTAGGCTGCCATTGGCGCAGTGTAATTGCAAAGCTGTCTGTTCAGTTAGTAGTTAAGTTTAATTAAAATTACTGCATAGCTTGTACATGTAATAGCGCAGTGCGTCTTGCAGGCATTTAATTAAAGAAAATATATTATTATTATTTATTTTATTATATCATTTTTTTTTTTCAATTGTCATGTCCGAAACATTTGTGCCAAGCTTTTCTTGAAGGATTAATGTTTGAAATTGTTATTGCAATCACAAAAATTACAATATCTAGTTGAGATTGTTCGTCTCCATTATTAATGAGCCAACAATTTTAGCCGTAGTTTGACTCAATGACCTTTGAGTCTTTGACTCAATGACCTTTGACCAGGGCTTTTTTAACATGCAGTTGTGCACAAAATGTGCAGTTCTAAATGGATTTGTGCAGTTGTAGAAACATATAGAAGCACTTCTGTGCAGTTAAAACTAGTTGAAAAAGGCCATTTTCCTCCGATTGGGAGTAATTTACCATGGAGGATGGGAAATGAAAGAAGGGTTTGTGCAGTTCTAGAAATTCCTTAAAAACAGCCCTGCCTTTGACTGAATTACCTTTGACTTTACGACCTTTAACTCAATGAATCAATCACTAATGGTAACCTCTTCGAATAATCTGATTCACTGTTCTTAGCTTTCAAGTGGAGTGATTCAAAAATTTGTATTTTTTACGCCTACGAAGACAAAGATGGCAGGCTTTTGTTTGGCTTACAGGCGTTGGAGGTGATTAAGTTGTCGTTGAGCGATGACTGCGTTCGAACTGGACATCGTTACAATCTGCTGCAACGCGCGAAGAAAATCTGCTCTTCATCCAACGTCAAGAAGTTAACCGCTTCTGCTTGGGACGCTTTTCAAGATGATGCAATGAACTCAGTTCAAGAAGCTCCGAGTGTGAGTACGAAGCGATGGGAAGTGAATGGATAATAAGAATTCGTAGGGACTGCAGTGCGGGGGGTTGATCTTTGCAGTCTAGCTTCCACCATGCAATACTGGGCTTTCTCCATCATGTGCCTGACCTCTTGGAACGACCTTCCATTGGAACTCCCAAGGACAAACTTATCGCCGTTTTACTCATCTTTAGAAGCCGTTCTTTTCAGCTGCGACTTGGCCTGGAATGCCTCTGAGTAGTTAGAGTTTGAGTCTTGTGGAAACAAGAGAGGTCTTTGTAGTCTTGTTGAGAGGAGATAGCAATTGGATTGCAAAATATTGGTCTATTAAAGAATGTTCTTATCTTATCATGTTGAGAAGAGGGAAGTCTTTGGAGATGGCATCAACTAGCTAAGGTTTATTACATCAAATGTAAAGTAAATGATCGCCTAGTGTCTCATCTAATGACCTCTTTCGCACATTAGATAGCATGATGAAAGCATCATAGAAATTGTTAGATTGGATTAGTAATTCCTTAGTAGTAGCCGTTTATTGACAAAGCATCAACTCAAAGAGTCAATCCAAAAAGGTCATATGGACCTGCTGATGCTGGATTGACCCTTCCTTTCTCAATTTAACATTTGGCTGTTGTAAAACAGTGCCTTAATATTCATTTATGTTGCACTAGTGCAAACACTGAGAATCTGGTTGAAATTATGTTCTGTAGGTGACAATATTGGGTCAGCAGTTGTACCGTGATTTGCCGAGAACTGTTGGCTCCGTCTGGCTGAGCAACGATTCCAATGAAACGAGCGTCGCTGAAGTCAAAGTCATCACGCGAGTCGAGGAAGTTGCCTTGCGACATTACGCGGAAAATGGCTTCCCAGAAGGTCGGATACATGTTTCATTGTTTACAGCGTGTTCGTTGTTTCACGGATAAGGATTGTGCGACGGTGTAATTGTTTTTGAACTGTCTAAGAGGTCAGAGGACAAATCCCAACCAAGGCAGAAATTTTGTGTGAGTTTTATGCTTTGCCCACACCCTCGCGCCAACTCAACTATAGTGAATACACTTGCACTGGACGTGGCTCGATCTTCCACAGTGCTGCACAGAAGCTTTGCTATGGTCGGTCCGTTTTTCTGGAATAAGTTACCTATTGGTCTCTGTAATGAACTTCTTTGTCTTTCTTTGCCCCTTTTCCGCAAGCGTTTGAAAACCATTCTCTTTGATTGTGGTTTGGTGTCCGGTCGGGAGCGCCTCTGAGGAGTTCTCTTGAAGGGGCGCTATATAAATGTACGATTACAATTACAGTGGGCTACTGTGGATGATGGGCATTTGTTGGCTCTCTGATGATGTATATTTAAATGATGAAAATCATGTATATAGTAATTGATTAATAACTGATGCAGTTTACAGCAACGCTGTTTGGTAGAACCATCTGTTCGTTTGGGTTTCCAATTGACAACCTGTATACGAATTTTGTAAGCTGCGTTCTGGTATTACTGCCGTGGTCAATAAGGAGTGATTGATTGATATATTGATTGACTGATTGATTGATTGGTCATTCCTTGAAGAGGTGCTATATAAATACCTGAACGAATGACTGAATGAATGTCTCCAGGTATTCACGGTGAAGGTTCGACGTTCCGTTTTCTCTTTGGTCTCTTCATGTGGGACGTTCTGTTCATTGACGGCATCGACGATGTGTTCTACAATGAATACCAGACGTATCCTCTCGACATTCTTGGCGATTCATTCTACGCAAGCAGAGAGAAGGAGATCACCGACCGGCTGGAAATGATCACTTCCTCTTCGAATCAGGTAACCCTGAAGATTTTCATTACAAGGTATCAGCCGAAGTTAAAATGTCTGAAGATCTTTCCTCAAATTTCCTCTTTGTTGTATGTCTTTTAGTTTTTGAAACGTGTTTGCTCTCTTTTCCTCTGAACTTTTTACCTTGAAGAATTCTATTTTTTATTTGTGCTGTGTTTTCGTTTTTCACATGAATTTGGTTTCAATGATTGCAGGAGTTATGTGACATTGCGTCTGAATCGTGGAATCAGCATCAGGATGCGCTCTGTCTTGGCATGAACTGGGAATTGTTTCGGGACTGCGACCACGCTGTGGTGAGATTACACACATAAAAATATTGCTCAGAACTTGCGGTAGTTATCTATCTAGCTGCTATTCTGTATTGCCCAACTTATTCTGTTTTGTTTTCCTTACAAAGTTTTGCTCTGTCATGAGTTGTCTATTACTTTCATGAACCCTTCTCAGTTCGACACAATCTGTCAAAAGGAATGACTGTGACTAATTACTGCAGTCTGCTTTATTGACCAGGATAACGATAACTAGCGGCAAATATTTCTGTACCGACAAGTTTGACATTTGATTTGCATTGGATATAATTTGACTGTTGCATCTGTTCTTTGTATACGTAAAATTATTGTACAAGTGACTTCAAGGTGTGATCATGGCCAGCTGTCTGAATTTAGTTTGAATATTTTTTGTCTTCTGAATTGAATTGCACTACGTGGTTTTAATACGTCAAATTTCAATGAGAGTACAGCAAGTGTTACTGTCAGATTTACTGCAGATGTGCATACAAGCTAATCTGAGCAATATTTGTATTTGTTGTATTCTAAGTTAATGACTTAATTGGTGTCATTAGTAATGTGCACTTGACAGCCGTCAGTGATAGTCACAAATTTAGCTGTTGTCAAAACCTGTATCGTTTATCTTTTTTTAATGGACTTGTTTACAGTTTCACTTTAGCTTCCATTATGAATGTATGATCTGTCTAACACTTATTACATATGCATAAAGTGTTCTTGTCATGTATTTTGAGCTCGCATCTTTATAGTTTGTCGCTTTGCTTCCAGTTTTTTTTTTTTGCAAGTTGTTCATTCATTCAAGAGTTTCTATAGCACGTTTTCAAAATGACTACTCAGAAGTACTCCCAACTCTAGCATGGCAAAAAACAGTTGTGTATCTCATAGTCTGTTTCAGTTTACTTGTTTCCCACACATTTATGTAGAATAGTGTCATATTTTGTACGTTGATTGCCATCCAAACTTGACCCTTGTCGAATCCCATTTAATCCATTATCAGCTTGTCAAATTTGTATATGTAAAAAGTCGTAATGTAAACCTGTATGTAAGATTCGATATTACAAGTAAATGGATCAGTAAAAATGAATAATTGATTGGTTGATTGATTGATTGGTTGGTTTGATAACCCTGGTCAAATTTCAATGTAACAGAGGAAATATGTACAAGTATAAAAGCATGATATGGAGCCATTTTAGTCATCGTGTGTTTCTTTGGGCAATGGGCATGGCTCATCTTGTTGGAATATTTGTTTAGGGTCTTGTGAGATGTTTTGGTGGTCGAATTTTGGCCGGTGTTTTTGAGAGAATGGCTCGCCTCATGAGGAGCGTTACTGGCGGGGTGCCCGACTTGATTGTCTGGAACCCAGGCAGCGAAAAATTTAAGGTAGAGATACTGACGACAAAGTCACAGATTTTAAAGTAATTGTTTAAGATGTGGCAGTACTAGAATTGTTTACTTAAATGAAGTGGAATTTTAAAGTGGAATTTTAATATAAATGTTATACTTGATAGTTGATATCTCTTCCTATAATCTTTTATTGTGGGTACTTTGATAACAAAAACGTGATGTGAATTTGTCCAAACTTATATGGCTGCATTCACTTTATTACAAGGAGGAAAAAACTGATGATGGATGCTGAGCTTTGGGTTCTGATGTACTAAGGACTTGCCATAGGTCCATACTGATGAGTTGTGAAAATAAGTTATTTTTGAAATTCGGAGTACAATTTCTACACTGAGTTTGTGTCTGCAACTGTTACTTATCTAAATCTGTTAGTTATGTAAATCTGTTGATTATCTAAATCTGTTACTTATCAAAATCTATTAATTGTCTAAATCTGTTAATTATCTAAATTCGTTAATTATCTAAATATGTTAATTATCTAAATATGTTAATTATCTAAATATGTTAATTATCTAAATATGTTAATTATCTAAATATGTTAATTATCTAAATATGTTAATTATCTAAATATGTTAATTATCTAAATATGTTAATTATCTAAATATGTTAATTATCTAAATATGTTAATTATCTAAATATGTTAATTATCTAAATATGTTAATTATCTAAATATGTTAGTTATCTAAATATGTTAATTATCTAAATATGTTAATTATCTAAATATGTTAATTATCTAAATATGTTAATTATCTAAATATGTTAGTTATCTAAATCTGTTAGTTATCTAAATCTGTTAGTTATGTAAATTTGTTAATTGTCTAAATCCATTAATTATCTAAATATGTTAATTATCTAAATCTGTTACTTATCTAAACCTATTGCTTATCTAAATCTTTTGCTTATCTAAATATTTTGCTTATCTATATCGTTTACCTATCTGAATCTAATCTTTATCTAACTGTAACTAAGCCATGTAACGACGAACGTGTGCTAAAAGTGAATGGAAGCCAGTGCTTCTTATGCTCACATAATAAAAGCAGTTGAATTTCCTTTTGACGTTGAATGGTACGCAGGTCGTAGAGGTGAAGGGTCCTGGTGATCGACTGTCGTCAAAGCAGATCCTGTGGCTCGATTATCTGCTGCGGATTGGTGTCGATGCAGAAGTCTGTCACGTCAGAGGTAACTATTCGTAAAACAGCCTCAGCTATTTCTTTTTAATATTAGTAACTAATTCAAACTATGGTTTAAGATGTTTCAGTTCAACTCAGTCTTGTACAATGTTGAATCACCCAGACCATTTTACTCTAATTAATTCATTCTTTCATTCATTCTTAAATTTATATGGCACCTATTCAAGGAAACTACTCAGAGGCGCTCCATAAGGATAATAAATAAAAACAATAACGATGTTGAATTGCATGTGCTGTTCCAGTCCATTGCAACGAATGCAATTCTGAATGGTCCAAGTTTGGTCAGATCCAAACTAATGCAGTGTTGAATCTGGAGCCCTAACTGTTTTAGTCCATTTCAGTCTGACCCACGGCTGAAATATGGTTCGAAATTTCTCGACTAAATCTTTCTGCTTTGCGTGAGCCCCTAGCCGACTCGGCTATGTTGAGCAGACCGTCTGTGCACTGTTGGTGGGAAGATGAGACGGTGAGGGAGAGGACTGGCCAGCCACCCTCATATGCTGAGGCAAAGAAAATGATGTTGTCAACACTTCATACCTACTTACATACTTCGTGCCTGGCTCATTCAGGACTAGCTTAATGGACTTCTTAGATAAGATACTGATGATTGTTAGTTGGATTTTTAGATGTCTTTGGATGGATATTAGATCATATTGGATAAATGCTGTTCCTAGGTAAATTGTCTATCTTGAGTATTTTAATCTTTTCAGCTGTTGGAGCCAAGAACATCAGTAACACACGGTGATGACAATAGAAGAGCTGTTGAGTGTTTACAGTGCGTTCGAATACTTACACAGTACCATTCCGAATTGAATTCTTTGGCTGCTCTGCATGTTTGACTTTGGATCCTTTTGGTTCTGACAAGGTTTACAGCAGATTCAGGTTGTCTTCGCCAAGGACTGTCATACACAGGACTGGAAGTTCAATACATAAAGTTGTGTCCCTAGTTTGTAAACGATAATTGTGGTTCTGCAAATTTCACATCATGTTTGCATAAGAAAAGCATTGAATTAATTATCCCGGTACATGTATATAGGCATATTGAAGAATAATTATGTTTGCAAAGTAAAAGATTACTTTTAGAGATTAAAAACATGGTCTTTAGTATTTAAAATGGAATTTTACGTGGGGCGACATCTATGAATGAAAGTGAAATGGACGTACACAATATTTTCACGAATAACCAGTCCTGTAATATTTAGAGAGTCGTTGTCTCGTGGGAAAGAATTGTGAACAGGAGAAACATGTAGGCTACTAGGAAATTTGTATCTTTCATTGTGATGTGCACTGAACCTGTGCAAGGAAGTTGTCCTCATCTTACAAACTATTCCTGGACTAATAGAAAGTTCTGTTGGTCGATTGTTTATACCGGTAATTGGAGCTTCACCGTGTGATAGTTTGCGTCTGGCTCAGATATACTGCCGCCTCAAAATGGTGCTAGTAGAAGACATATCAAGAAGTTTGATTCAATGTTATTCATCTATTCATTCATTATTGAGATTTTATTTCTCCTTCAAGGTTACTACTCACGAGCACTCTCTACCCAACCTTGGCAGAAAAGTATGGTTTTTAAGACAATGAGAGAGCCCATTGCCAATAACAGAGAAGGCACGTTGCTGTCTAAGAGCAGTTTGTGCTTAGGGAATGAGAAGTTCACCCTGAGTTAATGAACATAAAGCACAACATCCCTGAGCCTGTCATCTAGTAGGCACTGTCACACCAATGCAGAGACTGGGTATAATTTATGATTATCTGCTTCGGTATAGTGAGTCAATCCAGGACGTCCGGTGTATATTACATTTATTTGTTTATTGCACACAGTCTAATTATACGATTGTGACTCAGTTCAGTTCAGTACAGTATGGTGACATGACCAAATTTGGAGATGAATTAACCAAGTTATCCGTGAAAGCCACAGTTTGTAATTTAATTTGATGTTGCCGCTGGAAGCCACATCAAGATACTTTTGGAAGTTGTATTAAATTTTAATTTTGCGTTTGTTTCTTTCCACATTTTACAAATTCCTTGCAAATAGGGTTACGGAGAAAAGGCACTAGTACCACAGTGTAGTAACCAGGGCCGGATTAAGGCATGTTCAACATGTTCGACTGAACAGGAGTCCCCACACTTTAGGGGGCCCACAAACATGCGGAGAATTTTTTTAGACTTTTAGCAAATTTCAACCAAACAACTAAAAAAGGTCATCAACTTTTTTTGAGGAAAATAATCGGTATATTCTACAAAATTTTCGACCAAACGACTAAAAAAAGTAATTGGATTTTTCGGCCGAAGATCCGCAAAACATTTCCCGAACAGGGCCCCACATTTCTTAATCCGGCCTTGGTAGTAACACAGTACAGCGTGGCTAATACATTATGTGATGACAGTTTTATAGATTCTTCCGTTTAGCTGCCAAACAACGTAATTGACATAGGACGATAGTTTATCGTTAACACAATACTTTCACATGTATGCTATTTTGGCATGACTAGGATGTAAATATGTCTGCACATAATACGTCAATGATTCTATCACCTCGTTGACCCTAGCCTGTCAAATGAAAGGCAGTAGCCTAGGCCTAGAACGTATGTGCCATGTGGTACCATGCAGAGCTGCCGGTGCTGGGCGATAAAGCGTTGGGTTAGTGTTACTGTTTGGTCTGCCCAGCCTTGTTGATAAAACCATGTGGCCTGTTTGGTTGAGATAAATGTGTTATAGTGATGTTCCATTATTATTTCGAACTAACACATGAGCATGGTGCCCGCACAAGGGGTAGTAGACTTTATTGCTACTACTATTTAGATTTTGACAAATTTCTTCGCACTAATGGCACTAATGAGAAACAATTAAGCTGGAACTGAAAAAATTTACACATTTTCCCAGTGGCGGCGTCAGGATTTAAGTTTTGGGGGGCTGAATCCTCGCGAAGGAAATTTTCATTTTCATCCGCCAAAATTTCTGACAACCTTTTTTCCGGCCGAATTCTCAAGGAAATTTTTGACTTCATCCTCCAAAAATTTCTGACAAACTTTTTTAAACTTCGGATTTACATGCAAAAATAGACCAGATGGACTTTTTTAGGGGGGCTTAGCCCTCGGATTTTCTTGTTTAAGGGGACTTAGCCCCCTCTGTCGCTGCCACTGCATTTTCAGGCTCTTGCTAAAAATCTGTAACCGCGACCATTTTGTTTACCCTCCTGCTCCATCTGGTGAATGGAAGGCCGAGTTGACCTTTGGTAGGACAGCGATCCTTCCCTGCTTCTAGTGCCAGGTGTTACCATTACTCTAAACCCCCTCGATGTGTGTGCAACCAAACAATGGAAGTACCGAAAACGGATGGGTGATTGTCTTGTTGCAAGTAAAAGTACTTAAATATAGGTTTGCATTTGTAGTACGCATTAGCATAACATAACATGTTTAATCTTGGCAACAACAACAAAAATGCTGTAAGCACATAACAAATTTACATTTTGAATTAGGCCTAGGTTTACCCAGGAGACCCAAAAGGGGTCAGAAGTCCTGCAAGCCAGGGCCATCTGAGACAAGTTGATTGAGAAAGAAACTGATCATGGCCAACCAAGTTATGTAAAAAAAAAGTATGACATAAATTCTTAACTAGGTCTTGCCTATCATAAGAACACAATAGCCCATAGGCCTATTTTAGACACGAAGGAGTTAAATAGGCATACACACACATAGGCTGTGACATAGCTTACAGACAAAACAAGACAACACAAAAAACTTCGTTACTGCGCAAAGCTGCCTGCTACAGGCTGCAGCAGACTGTTCCCGTGTAGGCCATATTACGACACAGTCGACACTCATATCAAAGATGATTAGTAATTGTAATTGAACACCCTCCTCCTTGCTCCAACCTGCAGGGTTTGGCACCTGTATCGCGTGACATAGTCTCCCCTATAAGTCTCCCCTGGAGACTTTGTTCTGATACAGTCTCCCCACATCAGTCTCCCCCGGAGACTGTATCTCTCTATTGTTCTGATACAGAGTCTTCCCACATCAGTCTCCCCCGGAGACTCTGTATCCCCCCCCCCCCCCGGAGACTTTGTATCAGCAAGGGGAGACTCTGTTTCGAGGGAGACTTTATTTCATGACACCAGCACTGCCAAAATATGAGCCGTGGAGTAGGCGTCATTTTATGCTGTCTGGCAACTATTATTTTATTACGATTATAGGGTCTATTTACCGGTGTTCATTAGTGTCTTAGGGATGGCTGCTTATGTGAGTTATCCAAAGTGTATATTTGTTTATAAATGTAAAAAAGGGCCAAACGCTGTATGTGTGCAGTAAAAATTGACTTTTGGTTGAGATTGTTAATATAACACATGTAGACCTAGGCTACGGGGAATTAAGTTCATCGATTCTGTCGCAGTGGCGTAGCCAGGAATTTATTATGGGAGAGGTGTTATGGTCTGGCCGGATGTTCTTTCTGACACCAACCCAACAGTATTACAGTAAATAAAAAGGGAATAAAGTAACAAAGGGAATAAAGTAAGAAAAACAATTGCTATTACAAACAATCGTTTTTTTTCTTCTTATTTAAGTGGACCTTTTAAAAAACTTTCCTAAGCCAATGGGGTTTAGCCCCGAAACCCCCTTGTCTACGCCACTGCTTTGTCGGGTAGGGTAAAATTGTAATCCGTTTAGGGGCTGTCCATACATTACGTACGCACGAAGAGGGGAAGGTCACGGAAATTAGGCGATTTATGTTTCGGGGAGGGGCAGGGCTGTATACAGTGGCGTAGACAAGAAGGGTTTCGGAGGTTAAACCCCCCATTGGCCTAGGAAAAGTTTGTTTAAAGGTTCTTTATCCACTTAAATAAGAAAAAACAAAACAATTGCTTGTAGTAACAATTGTTTTTCTTATTATATTCCCTTTGTTACTTTATTCCCTTTTTATTTACTGTAATACTGTTGGGTTGGTGTCAAATAGGGCATCCGTCCAGACCAAAAAAATCCAAAACCCCTCCCCATCATAAATTCCTGGCTACGCCACTGGCTGTATAGGCCTACTGGTACAATTTTAGGTGAGTACACTCTACGGCCTAAAAACATACTTTTTTCGTTTTTTTGACAACATTTTCTGATGACATTGTTTCCTCTTTTTAGTCATGAGATGATAGATATTATTCTGATCGTTTTTGGCCTCGTACTGCGTTTGCCGCAGTGTTCGTAGGCCTATAGGTCTCCCTATCGAAATTTCATGCAGTTAGCAAATTATAACTGTTGGCTTGCAAATAATGATGTTTAACAAAAAGGAATAATATATAGTAGCCTACGTTCAATTAATACGTACATGTTTCATAGATAACTTTAGCTAGCATAGCTTTTGTAGGGGGGGGAGGTGTAGAGAAACGTATATGTAGGCTATACGTATACATGGGGGGTCAACAAAAATGTACGAGTTCGTACTGTGTACTGTAGCGTGGGGATGGGTCGAATATATATATATATATATATATATATATATATATGGCCCCTTAGTCGCAAGCTATGTATAGGTTCTTGATGCAGTTGACAGAGGCCAATGAGGGCATTCATGCAGGGCCGGATTTAGGGTGGTGGGGGCCCAGGGGCCCCCGTTATGGTGGGCCCTTTTCTGCAACGGATATGTTGCTTTTGATGCACAGTATTGGACAGGAACAAACCCACACGTTTACGACCATAACATGTTACAGATAAACAATGCTAAAAGCAATGTTTAAATTGTTGATTTATGGTCAATAATTTTTTAAATACATAAATGAAGACAAATCGAAAAGATCATTTGCTGATATATAAAGTGTCTAAATCATTTCTCAAATGCAAAATTAAAGGATAAAAGTTAAGCAGCTTCTTGTCCAGTTTTTAATAAGGCAATGAAACAAAGAAAGAAAGTAAAAATAGTGACATGTGAGACCTCCAAAATAAAGCAGATAGCCTGACTATATACAGTTAAATAGCTCAATTAGGTCTACAGTTGAGTCTAAATTTGAGTAGGGTCATACGGGAATTTGCACCCTTTTCTATTGGCAAAGTCATCAATTAGCTGATTAAAATAGAGTTGGCACAGAATAACTCTATACTCAACACTTCAAGGTGGGTATACGCATGGGCAGAGTTTGGTTTCCGTTCTTGGAGGGTCTGGGGGGGGCTAAACCCGGGAAAAAATACCATTTACACGGTAAAAAAGAAGAATCTGGGTCTTCTTGGGGAGGGGCTTAGTCCCGTAACCCCTGATAAACTCCGCCCATGGTTATACGTCTCACATGTGTCTCAATTATCTTCATCTTGGAAAACGACCATCCAGCACTACAGTTTGTGACCATGAGCACCAAGTAGGCCTACATTCTTAGCATAATTTGCACATTTGAAAATGAATTTTCAACACATTTGTCGAGTAGCCTGCTGCCTACTTGGTATACACATGAACTGCTACTAACTTATGCCAAGGCCTGTGCTTCCAATTTCGTCTTTAAGCATTTTGATAAGATAAGAGAACTGCTCGTTGCTCGTTGCTCGTTGAAAAGGCATTCATCGAGGTCGTCACCACAACTGCTACAAGCTTTTTCGCAGAGTTGAGTTCTCCATCACTATAGGCCTAAGGCCTGCATGATTAGATAGAAAACAAACCAAACCTTGAGCAGAGCAACAGCTTCTAGTCCGCTAGGCCTACATGACTATTATATAGTGCCCTCATGCCGATTTACAATTCGGTTCATGACTGTCGGTTGAAATAATTTAAATTCTTCAAATTATATTAAATAATAGTCTACTGATTTGCAAACTCCTTATGACCTTATAAACCATGCATATTATGAAGGTAGAGTCTATATAAGACTGGGGTCTAAAATATACTGACAGCACAGCAATGACAGTAAACATGTCGCGGTCCACTGCTACAGATGTGGGCATTGGGTCACTCAAGGTCAGAATACCAGCCGTGGCACTGGAGTGCTACAGCGTAAGACAGAATACCCACTGTCTGCAGCAACCTGATACACGTGGGAGGGGGTGGAGCTCAGGACGCTGACTGTCTCGATCTGTTCGTTGTCTGCTGCGTATACCGACTTGTCCAGGGAATACCTCTGACATGCACTGACAGCATATGTCTACACCAACGGGCTGTGATAGCTTGAGTTAAAAGAAATATAATATGTCAACAGCAGGTGTTGAGGATGTCATGCTGCTTAAAACCCTACTACCATGGAGACTGGTGAGCAATATCAGTGAGTACAGATAGTGGTCAATTCAAAACCACTCACTGATTATGCCTAAGATCCCGTGGCAATACACTTATGATTCATTCCTTAATATAAAAAAATATATAAAACTTCAACTGGTGGGGGCCCCTAAGTGGTGGGGGCCCATGGGCTGGAGCCCGTGTAGCCCATGCTTAAATCCGGCCCTGCATTCATGAATCTCGTATTGCCCTGCAGGCTGGACAGCTCCGAACAGTGCGGTGGCATCTGTGCATCTGTCGCTTGTGCTAACGTTTCAGCCGTGGCAACAGCAGGATGTAAATAACCGACGCGCCTTCTGCTCGAGCCCGTAAATTCATGAAGCCCTCGAGAAGGGTTTTATCCCTTCCGGGTTTCATTCCTTCCAATAGAAAGGCCGCACCATGCAGGAGAGCCATATGCGTCATGCGATTATAATAGTAGCTCTATGTATGTGATTGGAGCCTATAATTAAGGGGGTCGTAGAAGTTTCATAATTCTCTGTGCCTTGGGGAAACGTTCTTATGGCATACAGTGCAGCAGAAACAGAGCTGAGGATCTAATTAACTGATAATTATGTCTGTTATTCTTAATTTTCTTCTTTGACTGGAACAACTAGGACCCTTCGATGGAAGCTGACAATAGCCGTTTGTCGCGCTTAAGCATCGCCGAATCAGTTGGAGCGTAAGTTTCTTTTCTTTAGACCAGTTTGCGATGTTTTGAAGAGGGGCCTGCACTTGGGGGAAAATGGTAAACATTCTATCATGAAGTCATGATGAAGAGCGCACGAATGCGGAACGCTTCCCGGCAGTTCCCGCTATATATGATATATCGTCCAAGAGGTCCATTCGCCATTTTCCTTTGGTAAACCGAGTTGTAACTTGTAGGACAGTTAAAATCGACTCCTGCAATGACTTAATTGTGATCGTATTCCTTAATTACTTGTGTCAATTTGATAGATAGCCTAAACGAAGATTATTAGGCCTATTAGGGCCTATCTGTCGCAGCAATTAGGCTTATGCTAGGCCTAATTAAGTGACTATATAGACTAGAGGCATAGAACTGATAAAGAGGTAGGAATCGTAGGCATAGGCCTAATGTTTAGAAAGTCGGTTCTTGGAATGAATAGGGGTACGTGCGAGTCAGATATAATGTTATGCTCTTATTATGAAATGTGAAGGGGTCTATAACCGGCTCCTACCATGAATGCCGCTGGCGTTGATGGCTACAGATGTAGCCTAAGTGCCTAACTCCTTTGAAGTGAATAGGCCTATATAGAGTGTTTCTTATTAGTGGATATACAGTACTGCATTCTAAACAGGTATAGGGCCTACAGTTGTTGTAGATCCATTCAGGTTCAATGCTGATGTAGGCCTATATGTATATATTATATGCTAGATGGGGTACCCGTCGTTGCCAGGGAAATGTAGGATTTGCCCAGGTCCCAGCCAATTCCTTACTTCCCCATCCTCACTGCCGGCTCCTCACCCACCCCACCCCATGCATCCAGTGAATTAAGGTTTGCAGTGAGAAGTTGAAACAATGTGGAAATGCATCAAGGTGAAAACAGCGAAAATAAGGGGTTTCACACATAGGTGCAATCACGTCCTAAAAGTTGGGGGACCATAATAATAAAGTTAGGGACCACTCAAAAGTTGGGAGGACGCGTCCCGTGGGTCTCATAGGGTGGTTGCGCCTATGGTTTCACCCATCTGCCTCATGGTAAAATAGATTCGCCAACCCCTCCACCGCGTGTCCCATGCCGACACTGACAGAGTAGTGAAGGTTTGGAGTGAAAAGGTCCGCAACAGTAGGCTACTGTTGAAATGCATCCCGGTCAAACAAAGTGTGACAGACACGTACGTATACGCCTACACAGACACAGAAATCTCTCTCTTTCCTATTCGTCAAATACCTATTGGTCTTTCTGCCTCATTTCTTCCTCGGGGTTGGACTGGGAGCGCTCCTGAGTAGCTAACCTTGAAGAAGCGCTATATCAAATTGGCACTAAATAAAAGAAAATAGAGTAGGCCTACTGCAGACATAACAAATAGCTCCCGCTACGCAACTTAGTTGATGAGGGAGTAACTTCTGCCATCTATCGAGTAAATCGGTAATAAGAGTTCTCGATTTTGCAAATATGATAATTCATGCGTCATTTATTCAAAGTATCAACGATAATTGACTGAATATATACCTTTTAAAAAACCAGTATTTTTCACAGTTAATTGTAAGATATTATGTAGAAATTATATATATTTATCTTCGGTGTATATGCGGTTTAATCTTGGCTTGTTAATAAACACCGGATTTTCCAAATATTTTTGTCTCATATATATTACAGTTTTGGAAAGCAAATTTGAGTCATATGCAAATATACTCTGAGTAGAAATAAATGTTTGCAGTCGACCCATCCCCGGGTTGGCAATAATGAAAAAGAATAGTAAAAAAATACTACAGCAGCAGTTATTTTAGCTTATGCTTATGCTGCTTGTACTTGCACAGTCGCCACCTGTATAATCAGCGGAGTAAGACCATTATTACAAAAGTGCAGGTTTATTACTATTATCAAAGACCTTACTTTAAGGTCTTTGCTATTATTATTGCTAGCGGTAGTAGTAGGCCTAGTATTAGCAGTAGTTGTAGCATATATGTATAGCAGGTAAAATTATATGTACGTAGGCCTATATAATATTTGTACGCATGTAGGTAGGCATATGTATATAGATCTTTGTACATGTAGGGATTGTAGGTCAATGCCGTAGCCAGGATTTTGTTTCGGGGTGCATTTTGACCTACTCAGCTGAAATAATTGCTCAGAATTTCGGCAGCTCCGAAATCATCATCATCATGATTAGAAAGCTCTCATCGTCATGTTCTAATCTATTGTAAAAAATTCACATTGAAATGAAAGTTTTAATATTAAATTTCTCCCTTTGTTCTTACATCGAGTGTTCGTTAATGCACTTATATCATTTTTCACATTATTTCATTTAGAGGTGGGTGTTATACAATTGCCCCTCCGCCCCTAAGTACACCCATTATCACGGCATTCAATACATCAACCAAAATGGGGTGACATCTGTTGATGAGTGTGAAACGGATACACAATTATTTTTATGAGTAGCGATTTTTCTAACTCTAGGTTCATTTTGATCTAAAAATGATTCCCCAAAATCCCCCATGCCTATTCTTAGACATGCAAATGAGGCGCGGTCTAGTTTTGCAGAGTACAAGGAAGTAGGCTATGGCGTTCAAATCCTGAATGAATGTTTTCCAGTATTACATTACGCTACGACACTTGTTTGCACTAGCCAGATGGACGTGAGAGGGTAAATATGAAGCTGATTTAACGCTGGGTGCTGCTTATCTCTGTCGTTGTCCGTTCATATGAATAATGAAGTTCATGCAAGTCTCTCACTTGCTTTACATTCAATTGGAGCCATGCTTAGTACCCCACTGTCGTCGGCTGCTATGTATCTTATCTAATCCGGATCTGAAACTTATGTAGCGGCAGAGTAAGCTAGGTTATTATCTTATCAACATCGGTGGACGGTAGATGTTACCGACGGCTCGGTAGCACGTAAACAGTATGGCCGTGACGACCGAGTAGGGTTCTAGTAGGGGCGGTGTAAAATGTTTGAAATGAATGAATGAATGAATGCATGAATGAATGCATGCATAAATGAATGAATGCATGCATGCATGAATTAATGAGTGAATGAATGAATGCATGCATGCATGAATGAGTGAGTGAATGAATGATTGAATGAATATGGAAGCTGTGGAATAGGTGCTGAGTTTATGAATTTCTTTTATTCATTTATTTCTGCAAAGTCCTGACTAGATGGTCTTCTATTCATTCAGGGTTAGACAAGCAGCAAACTGAGGAGTAGCATTTTTAGCATATTGTCAATTTAGTAAATTTTGATATAAATGGCAAATGATACCATTTTGTATTTATTACCTTTAAGATGCAGGGTGATTGCATAGATAAAATACATTTTTGTGAGATGGTGAAAGGATGGGGAACGTTGTGTGTGGGGATGGGAGCAACAAATATGGGGTGGAATTGCGAATGGGGGACACCAAAAGTACTATTCCCGTGTCTCTCTATGCTAGATAGCATAAGCTGAGAGCATATAAATGAAGCCGTGTTGTACTTGCATGCAGAAAGGTCCACTCAACCTTCCATTTGGTTTTGATAAAATGTGTGCAGGGCGTGATGGGTGCCCTGTTGGCTGCCAACAGTTAAATTCAACTCCTGCAATAATATGTGATCGTCCATCATTCTCTGGATTGTTATCATACTGAGTTGTGTCAGAACTTTTAAAATTAAGTGATGGTTATTATTTTGCTTTTACGCAGTCACTATTTCCTGGACGTGTCCGGGGAAGAAGCGGAAAATATTCTCCTGTCGCAGGGCAAAGATGGCAGCTTCCTCATCCGACCAAGCCAGAGTACGCGCAATCACATGAGCCTATCCGTGAGGTGGGTTGAGAACTTTGCGTGTTTTCATACTGTGATCATTTATTTAAATTGAAAGCTATTCTTTAGCTTAATTTACTTTAACTGTTATGCATAGAGATGTTATTATTAATTTATTATTAAAATTTTTAATAGATAAGTTGTGTTGAACCTTGGGGTATATTGGCTGCGTTATGTAATGCAATGATGATGAGTTCTCACCCAAAGGCAGGTACATTGGCTTTATGCCCCTGGGGATGAGATGAGTGAGGTGGTTTCCCATTGTCTTTCACACGGACAATTGTGGGTGAGCAACTTGTCCAAGGTTGCTACGCAGTGGCTTGTGGTAGATTCGAACTTGTGACCCTTTGGTCACAAGGCGCGGAATTTGCCACTACACAACCGCATCCTATTTTCATAATACAATGTTCATTAAATTTTACATTTTGCTGGTGTCTGGGAAATGTACTTTTTTATATGACATGCTACTTCCATCAAGCATACATGGCACTTTTGCACTCTCGTTCTTATGCTAAACCCAGTGCCTAAAGTGTGGAAAAATAAGTGCCTGGACGCCCCTTACCTCTCCAATAGAAGTGCCTGGGCGCTCCTTACCTTTCCAGTCTGTGCTAGCCAATAAGTGACTGGACGGCGTTCAGATTTTAAAACAAGTGCATGGACGCCGTCCATGACCGTCCAGGCACACTTTAAGCCCTGGCTAAACCGGTTGATGTGCTGAGATCTGAAGCACGTCTGTCATTTGAGTTGCACGGCAACAATGCTCAGACAATGGATTATATATCAATTTTAATTGGCAACTGACACGATGTAAATATATTAACAATAAGAAAGTGAATGTCATTGGAATTCACACCGTAGGACGGCGTAGGTGTATGTATTTTTTCAAGTTTTATGGCTGTTATGAAACGGACGTATACACTTCTGTTTGAAAATGAAGTTATAACAATGATGACGTTATTATTATGGACAAGTAAAAAAGCTGTATAACAGCACTAAAAAGACTCGTGACAACTGGTGTTCACAATAAAGACAGTTTGAGGTTCCTTTACGAAGGTATTACGGGCAGCCCTATATTTTATGGTATGCTCAATTGCTCTCAAGCAAATCCTACGATCCTAAGTACAATATGCAGGACTGTGCTCTAAGGTATACGCGAGTATACAGCGTGTACTCATCCGCATGAAAAATTTGGAATCATGTACATAGTTCCGAAAATGAGACTATATGTGAGTATGGTTTTTCGTGCGAAAAATCGTAGGAAAGCATGCGATGACTAAAAAAAGTAAACAGAAAAATTTTGCCGAAAATATTCGATTTTTTCCTACATGTATTCACCTAAAAATTTACCACTGCAGCCCTGTCAATAAGGTAATTTGGAAATAAAGATGGCAATTTAAGGTATTGAAACTAAAGATTGCAATTTAAGGTATTGAAAATTAGGATTGCAATTTAAGGTATAGGTGATCGGAGGAAAAATACGTTGAGTTTCAACAATATTTCACGTCAGCAATCTTGTCTAATTTCAGATCATTCAGAATCAGAAAGCAAATAGGTATTGAGCAGGATTTTCAGTGACTCTGAAATGACCCTGGACCTTACTACCACGTGTAAATGATTTCTTTTTCTCTTTCTGTTCATTTTATGCTTACATGTATGTCAATATATATGCAACTTGATGCAGGCTTCTGGTGATAAAATCACCGGTGATTATATTGGCCGTGGATTCATCCTGAGGTGTATCGTTGCCAACCATGTGTTTTATGAGCATTGTCAGCTTTTCTTGTTGATTGATGAAAGTATGTTTATTATATTTGAACTCATGTCAACATTATTTATCAAACAAGCAATTATTAAACTTGTACAAATGGAGACCTGCAAATTTATGCAAAAGCTTAAATAGGGTTAGGATTCAATTTCCCATACATGCATCTGCTTGCATTGAACAGGCCTCAGTTGTTTAGAATTAGGCGTACTAAACTTTATTAAATTTAAAAGCAGAAAGCGAGATTAATTTAGCAAAAACGTACTCTGACACGTTCTATGTCAGTCGTACAATTCAGAATGTGGGTCAACTAGGAAGATAACCATAATAGTAAACAATGTTTCTGCACTGAATATGAATGAGTACCAACTTTACAACTGATTGAAAAGAATCAGATATGACTGACTGATAAGCTGTATCATAATGCCATTTATTAATTGCATTGTGACAGCGGACAATGGTTCGTTATGATGAGGCATAATCAGAATATACACTGTGGTTAAAAAAAGTAAGCCAAACTGTTTTTCATTTATCTCTAATACCTGATGATTAATCGTGCTAAGAGTTTCCCAATAATACGAGAATTGAACGAACAATATGATTCCAATATATCATGTTATAAATTCGAATGGATGGAAAGATATGAATCTTTAAACTTCATCTGCCGAAATTTAAGTCTACGAGGAATTTTCTTATTGAATTTTGTGACAAAGTACTTCAAACATGAAAACAGTCTTTAATATTTTTTTGAAGAAACTCTAAGTAGTATTGGTTGATTATTTAAATAAAGAAGATGTTATAACTTATAGGCGACAGGATTAAAATCTGGAATGTTCAGAGGCCACAATTTTGGAGGAATGAAGTAGTCCTATGGTGTCTCTCCTTTTAGCATTTCGATGGTTTCCCTGACTATGTGTGCTGTTGCGCACTGTTCTGTTGAGAAATAAAATAGCCTTCTGGTGCTATAGATTTCTGATAACGGGTAGAAGATGTTGCGGCAGTGGAACGCTGCGATAATAGACTCCTTTAATTTTTACTCCATGATCACTGAAAACCAAATGAGAACGGCCAAGTGTCGAAACCGCAATGAACACCATAACAGACTTGCCGAAAACTTAAATTTCGGCAGACAAAGTTGAAAGATTCATACATTTCTATCCGTTCAAATTTAAGACATGATACGTTGGAATCATTTTTTTGGTCCAATTATCTAAATATTGAGAAAATTTTATTACGATTAATCATCAGTCATTAGAGATATAAGAAAACAGTTTGGTTTACTTTTTATTGAACCATGGTGTATATTAATTGGTCGTACGAGTTAGTGAGCAAAAAGTCAATAAAGATTAATGACTGAAATTAATATTAAGTTTGCTTTGTCTTTTGCAGGAAGTTCAAGTAAACTGTGGTTTATTTAAGGTATACGGCCGTATTATAATTATATATCCGTATTCAGCCACTCTACACATGAGGTTTAATTAACGACTCAAAGTGTTTTTTTTATCCGTTACTTGCTCTAGTGCAGACTTTTTTACTTTATATCCGTTTGGACCGTTTCATACATCTTCAGATGTTGGAACATTTGCTCCACTTCGTAATTTGTTTCTGATATTAAATTAGGTGTTTTATCAGTAAAGTAAAATTTTATCTGATACGTATATCATCAGCAGACTGTGATTAGCAACATTTCAACTGGAAATACAGTTTTGAACATTTGCACTTTTGCCAGAAAAGTGAAATAAATTCAGCCATTATTATGATCCAACTTTTAGCACTTTCCATTTCGAAATATAAGCCGATATACAAAATTAAGGTATAATACATCTAATTATTTAGATTGTCTTGATGATAAAGTCAAAGCATGGAGGACATAATGTGGGGCATGGTAGTGTAATGAGTATGTTCGTTGCCTTGCAGCCGAAGGGTTGCAGGTTCGAATCCACCTCAGGCTGCTCCGTTGGGACCTTGGGCAAGTGCTTCACTCACAATTGCTCAGCGCCTCAGCGTAAAACTGATTCAGTGTCCGCGCTGTAGTCGGGAGCGCTTCTGAGGAGAAATCTTGATGGGGTGCTGTAACAAGTGCACATACATACAAACATATATACATGCATACGTACATGCATACATACATAGTTACATACATACATATCATGTAGGAAACTTAGGCAAAGTGGAGATGCAAAATATTTTAACTAATTTGAAGACATGAAAAGCAAACGCAAATGAATTCCATTGCTGATGCAATGACCACTTGAAAGGATCATCATCAAATGTTACCTGTGGCCATTGGCCAGTTTTTGGCCGCCCATTAAATATTCACCAACATACTGAGGGAATTGGAAAATTGGAGATTGCGTTATTGCCCGGAAACATTGGGGTGAATTGACTCGGGACACCCTTTGCTGAATTGTGGGGAGCAAGATGTGGAGCACTTTACTCAGCAAAGTGTTGACCAAAAGTGTTGACCATGTGTTCTGTAAACAAGATGCAGAAATTTTCCTAACTGCTGATTGTGATCCAATTGCCGCTCCCATGATGCTATTAAAGTCCTTGGCATGGCTGAAATATTCAGTCAATTTGGAATGCTCTTAGTCCTTACTACCGTTTAGTTTTATGTGTGATTAGCCTATATTTTTGTATTCTAGTACTTAGGCTTGCTTCTGATATTGCTACTGTTTGAGTAGCCCAGTTGTTTTTCAAGTGATTGAATAGAGACCCAGGTGTTTATATTATCTGTGAGGTGATTATATTACCTGCGGAACTCTGTCCTCTTGGGGGAAACCTTATTTACATTGAGAGTGGAGGGTGGGGATTTTGAGCAATGTTTATTATACCTGACTCATTAAAGACAGTGTATAAACAAATGTGATATGTGAAAGGTTTGTACATAGCGGGGTCATAATCCTAATCTCCACATTTCTTAAGCACCACTCGAAAGCCAAGTGCAGTGCACCAATTTATTCATGAGCGATTGGAAATTGCTGAATTCATCTCCATAGTGATGAATGCCAAGTTTAGGTAACTGTACTAGTTACCTGTAGACAAATGTATTAATTAATGTATTACAAAGCAAAATTTGAGAGTGGAAGTAGGGATGTTGAAGGGCCAACGAATGTATTATGAGATGTTTAGCACATAGTGGGATGCGGTGGTTCATTGTTACAACATGTAAAACTAGAGATAGTTTGACTGAATCACCAACTTATCGCCATGAAATTCATTCATACATTCATCCATTTATGAACTTAAATAGTGTCGCTTCAAGAAACCTACCCAGGAGCGCTCCCAACCCAGCCATGGCAAAAGAAAAAAATACCTAAGAGATTTATGAAACAAGTTTGATTGGTCAGATGTAATAAATTTTTGCAGTTATGGAGAAGGCTGAACAACCTTTCTCAGAATGTTGCCTTATATAAAAAGTGATGCATACTATTACGCAACGAACCAAAAGTAAACAAACAAAGCAAGCCGTCAAATGCGAATCTATTGTATTGCATGATCCCTCACCTGTGTGTCCCCCAAATGAATGACCTTTCCCACTGCTAAAAATGGGGATGACCGGTGTCACGAAATAGAGTATATCCACCCTAATAGCCGTATATCCCCAGATGAAGAGAAGTTGAAAAAAGTCATAAATTTCACTTGTGTTTATTTTTGTGGATTAACGTCCATTTGCTTTGTTTTTAACACTGCCACTAACAATTGTGTTTATCCCTGCTAACTTTGTTTGCTTTGGTTTTAGAGCACTTAAAGCATTTAGAACACTTGAGACCACTTAATAACACTAACTAACTAAATAGGACACTTCAAACAATCAGCGTCATTTTAAATTTTGATTGCAGGATAAACTTATAATTATACGCATTTTTCAATAATTACACGCTGGGGGAATAGAATGGCTTATCCCCCTCCAGATACTCTATCTCCGTATTAATTCATCCCGCCCCTGCGATTTAGGAAATAGAATATCCCATAACACTGGCCTGTCATTAGGATGATCGACATCAGTTTCATTTTTGTTTCTGTTGCTCTTCGTTTCTAGGCAGAAGGACCGAGTGATACATATTAAAATTCAGAACTCCGGCGACCACTATGACCTTTACGGCGGGGAGGAATTTGCAACGCTCACGGAACTTGTCGAGTATTACAAAGAGGAGAAGGGGCTGAGAGAAAAGGGAGGGAATGTGATCGAGTTGAAGCAGCCACTGAGCACGGCAGCTTCCTACCGAAATGAAAGGTATTTCGCTGGTTTGTTCGGTTTTTAGGTGATCTGCAACTATTTACAGTGTGCATGTATATGCATGTAATTGAATGTATTGTGATTTGTAACTTGTGTAGTGCATGAACGTATAATTATGTGTGAGTGTATGACATTGTATGTATACATTGTCTCTGGCTGTTTTTAACTTGTATCAATTAATCAATCAATCAACCCTTATTGGTCTTGAGACAGCAAAAAGAGACAGTTGGCCCACCCGTTAATATTCATAAGAAGAATGCGTGAGGTATGGTGGCCGATTGGTTGGAGCCGTCGGCTTGGATACTATGGGTTTGATCCTTGTCCGAGGAGCTAATTGTGTAGGAACCTTGAGCAAGCTTCACTCACAGTTGCTCTGCAATACAATTGCAGTTGCGGTGCGTGTGTGTGTGTACACTTCTGAGCTTTGTAAGGAGGGCGATACCAACTTTCGATTGTATTGTATCGAAAAGGAAGCCGATTCCATGGTGCAGTTCCAATAAAAGCAAAATTTATTACTATTATATTATTATTAATTGATATTTAATTTTTTATGGTTATATTTGCAATTAACCTAGCTTTCTTCTGATGCAGGTGGTTTCACGGGAGGATGTCGTCTGCTGAAGCTGAAGAGCGTCTTCGCAATCAGTCGTTTAGCAGTTTCCTCGTTCGAGAGAGTCACTCGAAGCCCGGAGATTTCGTTCTGTCGATACGCTGCGAAGACAAGAACGTCACTCACGTCATGATAGTCAAAGAGGTATCACACATTTATTCATTCGTTTATATTTCAGACATTTATATAGCGCTTCTTCAAGAGTATCTACTCAGAAGCGCTCAAGTAGGCTGTTGTTAGAGAACCCTAATCCTCAGGAGACAGTTTGTCTAAATGCCAAAGCAGCCACAAAGATAACAATCTGCAACATATGTCAACAACTGTCTGTAAGGTCGGCAATGGAATGGAGGGATATCTGATTTACTATATTAGTTATGGTATTTAGTAAAATTATTTATTTAAATGTTATGTCATGTAAAGCAAAGTTCAGTGTAATTAGTGGGTCATCATAAGAACATACTTATTGCTTGGATTTAGGATTATGTGCGTTACTTTAAAAGAGTATGAGGTAAATTATGGTAAATTGAAATGAGGTAGAGATTGAAAAAAAGTTGTTTATCGTACTTTGTTTTTGGTGGCATATGATTAGCTTAATCTTGGTTTCTGATGATTGGTTATTTGAAGAACGGCAAATACGGTATTGGCGACGGAAGGCAGTTCAACAATCTCGCTAAACTCATCGACCATTATCGGAAAAACGAAATTACAGCCAAGCTCGGACCTGAGGAAGTCAAGTTTACTCTACAGAAGGTAAATAATAATATTATTTTTCTTTATTTAAAAATTCCGGCTACAGGCTGCAACCGGTTGCAGTATAGTGTTATGCAGTACGAAAGATGAACAAGTTATGCAGTTCAAATAATTCACAAGAATGCAGATCGCAGAAGACATTAGTTGTAAAGTTGCAGCCATGCGTGGTGCATGCTCTATGTACTTTAGCTGCCACCTTTGGGAATGAATGAAGAGCTAAACACTGGGGGGCTCTACAGGATTCGAACCATGTAGTGTAGGCACTTCAAGCTGGAGTGTTATCCATTATACTAACCCCCCTACACAATAATACTGTTTTGTTTGAGCAGCTGAGTCATTTAATACATTCATAAATATAAATTTACATACATATATATACATAGAAGCAAACACTTGCATAGCTAAATGCTCACACAGTCACATAATTTTACACACACGCACACACACACACACACACGTGCGCGTATATGTATGTGTACATAACTGTATATATTAGGGCTGTTGTTCGATTAAAAATTTTAACATAGTAAATGATAAGATATTTTGTGTTGATTATTAGAGTTTATAGCATCGTGTGACTGTACAGCAAATAGCGGGAGATAATTTCCTCACTTCACTTGTGTGTTGTAGTCGGTTAATCTTGGTCAGATCAAGGCTTCCGACCTTCACCTTCGAGTTGCTGAACTGTCGAAACAGCTGCCTGGTCAGGACCGGGATCGTGATGGTTTCTGGGAAGAGTTCGAGGTATTCTCAATTGAATTGCTCGACGAAAGGGTGATCTTGTTTTTATCGACATTGTGCATTGATGCAGGTTTTAAACAATGTTGCAGTGAAGAAAATTTTCTTAACTAATTAATTAATTAATTTTTATTTATTTATTTCTTGCATATGTCATTGCGCCTCTTCAAGCTCTCTTCTCGGAGGCGCTCCCGACTACAGCGCGGACACTGCATCGGAGTTTCATGCCGAAGCGCACGATTAACTGCGAGTGCTCGCTCAATGTCCTTACATGGCAGCTTTGAACCTGGAACCCTCCCACTCCAAGGCACCGAACTCACCATTACACCACCGTGCCTCACAAATTTAGAATTGTTTTATTCATTGAAGATTTAAGTATTTAGTAGCGGCAAGTTGGTTATTGTCAAACTAATGCAATCGTTGTTGACTATATTCGACACCAAGTTATCAGGTTTTTCATCTTTTCTGTTTTGTTCTACGTTTTAAACTAAATTGTGTTTTGATTCTACAGCAACTTCAGCATCAGGAAAACTTTGATCCCATCTATAGTTCCAAAAGACGCGATGCTGGAAAAGCACTGGAAAACAAAGGAAAGAACAGATACAAGAATATTCTGCCATGTATGAACATGTGCTTTTTATTGTCTTTTCTAGTTCTGTAATGTTGAGAAGGTTTACTTGTGAAATATATGCTGGGGTGTAGTTTTTTACTTCTTACTTACTCAGTACTTAGTCTTTCCCATGTAGGTCTGCACATCAGGCAATGCGCTTCTTCCACTCCTTCACTCCTTCCTGTCCATCGCCAGCTCTTCAGCCTCCTCTCATGACATCTCCAGACATCTCAAGTCACCTTTGATGGTGTCATGCCAGTTCTTTCGTGGTCTTCCTCTCTTCCTTCTACTTCCAGCATTTTTTGACTTCAGTGTGTTATAAATAAATGTTCAGTGGTAACCTTAAATAATAATTATAGTTATTATAAATGACTTTGCAGATCTGTATCTTGCATTCCTAGACATGTTTACCAGTACTTATGTTGCAGAAGATGAGGCTTGATTTTTAGAACATTTTATAAGCTCCTTTCATAACTTCTTCTCCATATTTTTTATTTACAATTGCTAAAATAGCTATGATTAAAAATACTATTATTGTGATAATGATAGGAATGCAAAATTGTCTATGATCGGGTTCAAGATTTCATCCAGTTTTATCAGATTTGTGTTTACTACAGAACTTCACTCTAGTGTGATGTATGATGATTCTTGCAGAGGTTCTAACTTTTAGCAATGATGTTGATGTTGAACCTTTTCTGTGGTGGATCCAGGGGTCTTGTATGGGCTCCCACAGGAGCTACCTCTGCTTTCTGGGACTCTTACTCGAGCAGTTTTATTCAGCTCAAAACTGTTCTTTCTTGCCTTGCTAGAATCGGGCTTTTGAGTAGTCCTTCTTGGAGAGGCTGTATGGAAATTCTTGAATGAATGAATGCAAATTTCGATGTGTTTCAGTTTTGTGTTCATAGTTCTTGTTTTGTTCTGAAGTGTGGACATTGGACAATTGTAAATTGTAGATATCGCTGTAGATATCTGTGTAGATATCTCTGTTGATGTCTCTGTAGATATCTCTGTGAATATCTCTGTGGATATCTCTGTAGATATCTCTGTGGATATTTCTGTGTATATCTCTGTGTATATCTCTGTAGATATCTCTGTAGGTTTCTCTGCAGATATCTATATAGAGATCTCTGTGGATATCTCTGTAGATATCTATGTAGATATCTCTGTGGATATCTCTGCAGATATCTCTAGATATTTCTGTGGATATCTCTGTATATATCTCTCTAGATATCTCTAGATATCTCTGTATGCATTGGTTGTTGTTTCAGATGATGAAACTCGTGTGATTCTGCGGAACAAAGATGACGATGCTGCAGACTTGGACTACATCAACGCGAACCATTTAAATGTATGCGCAAACCATTCTGATCAAATCAATTTCAATCAGTCAATCATTTTGATACATATTGTTTATTCATAATGACACAAATTTATGCAACTGGTTACATAATTTAACATTCATAGCTTTGTAGAGTTCAGGCCGTGTTTTCAGCCCAAGTTTGGTTGTATCTAGAGACTTCTATCCCTATACAGGGTTGGCACAACTTTTGAGCCCAGTGAAAATAGGAGGGTCAGAAATGAGCTAAAACTTATCAGGAGGGGGAGACTGGCCCGGGAGGGGGAAGGTTGGTTCGGGAGTTTGGAAGGAGAAGGATTGAACCCGATTGTTTAGGGGAGGGGGTGAATGGAAGCCCCTACTTGGAGCTCATTGCTGTTGAATATCAATTGCAGTCTGTAATCCCCATGCTTAATGATTAAATAAGAGATTTAAAGTTTTGGTTGTCCTTATAGCAGTGGTTCCCAATCCGTGGCCCACGGCCAGAAGTGGCCCACCAGTCCTAAAAATATGGCCACTGTCTACACGATCTTCATGCCATCTTTGTTCTGCTGACCGCCTTTGATCTCTTTTTACCTCGGTCGCAAACCTCATCGGGATTTTTGCTATTTTGTGTTCCTGAATGAATGAACGAATGAATGAATGGTTCTTTTTTTGCATGTAGACATCTAGTCTGGATATCCGAGGGGTGAGCAGCCGATACATCGCGACGCAGGGCTGTCTGAAGCAGACAGTCAGCGATTTCTGGCGAATGGTCTGGCAGGAGAAATCGTCGTTAATCGTCATGACGACCAACACCGTCGAGATGGGAAAGGTACGTGCTGTGTGTTTCAAGGTACGTGCCGCGTGTTTCAAGGTACGTGCTGTGTGTTTCAAGGTACGTGCTGTGTGTTTCAAGGTACGTGCCGTGTGTTTCAAGGTACGTGCCGCGTGTTTCAAGGTACGTGCTGTGTGTTTCAAGGTACGTGCTGTGTGTTTCAAGGTACGTGCTGTGTGTTTCAAGGTACGTGCCGCGTGTTTCAAGGTACGTGCTGTGTGTTTCAAGGTACGTGCTGTGTGTTTCAAGGTACGTGCTGTGTGTTTCAAGGTACGTGCCGCGTGTTTCAAGGTACGTGCTGTGTGTTTCAAGGTACGTGCTGTGTGTTTCAAGGTACGTGCCGCGTGTTTCAAGGTACGTGCTGTGTGTTTCAAGGTACGTGCTGTGTGTTTCAAGGTACGTGCTGTGTGTTTCAAGGTACGTGCTGTGTGTTTCAAGGTACGTGCTGCGTGTTTCAAGGTACGTGCCGCGTGTTTCAAGGTACGTGCCGCGTGTTTCAAGGTACGTGCCGTGTGTTTCAAGGTACGTGCCGTGTGTTTCAAGGTACGTGCTGTGTGTTTCAAGGTACGTGCTGTGTGTTTCAAGGTACGTGCTGTGTGTTTCAAGGTACGTGCTGTGTGTTTCAAGGAACGTGCTGTGTGTTTCAAGGTACGTGCTGTGTGTTTCAAGGTACGTGCTGTGTGTTTCAAGGTACGTGCTGTGTGTTTCAAGGTACATGCTGTGTGTTTCAAGGTACGTGCTGTGTGTTTCAAGGTACGTGCTGTGTGTTTCAAGGTACGTGCTGTGTGTTTCAAGGTACGTGCTGTGTGTTTCAAGGTACGTGCTGTGTGTTTCAAGGTACGTGCTGTGTGTTTCAAGGTACGTGCTGTGTGTTTCAAGGTACGTGCTGTGTGTTTCAAGGTACGTGCTGTGTGTTTCAAGGTACGTGCTGTGTGTTTCAAGGTACGTGCTGTGTGTTTCAAGGTACGTGCCGCGTGTTTCAAGGTACGTGCTGTGTGTTTCAAGGTACGTGCTGTGTGTTTCAAGGTACGTGCTGTGTGTTTCAAGGTACGTGCTGTGTGTTTCAAGGTACGTGCTGTGTGTTTCAAGGTACGTGCTGTGTGTTTCAAGGTACGTGCTGTGTGTTTCAAGGTACGTGCTGTGTGTTTCAAGGTACGTGCTGTGTGTTTCAAGGTACGTGCTGTGTGTTTCAAGGTACGTGCTGTGTGTTTCAAGGTACATGCTGTGTGTTTCAAGGTACGTGCTGTGTGTGTTTCGTCAGAGGAACCAGGTAACGAATGTTGAAAAATACGTTTAATCGAGTTACAATCAAATATTTGATGAGCATGGCTGTTGTCGGTCCTATGCTTCTAAAACACAAAGTATTAGCCTTTTAATTTGCTGAGATTGTAATGAGCTTTTAAATACAAGCTTGTATTGTATCTGACCATTTCACTTCTCGCAGCAAGAGCCTTTCAGAAGCGCTTTTGACCTATTGTTTTGATTGAGTCTATTGTTTTGTGTTGCAGAACAAATGTTTCCAGTACTGGCCGGATGAGCTTGGCACCAGCAACACAATCGATCTGACAAATGGTCAAATGAAGATCGAATGCACGGCCATCGAAGACTCGGGAGAATTCAAGACAAGGGTTTTGCAGCTGACGCGAGTCGGTCTCAAGGTGAAGTTCAAGGGCAAGGCTTCAAAAGGCCTGCCATACCCCTCTTATCTGATTTCGGAGAGATGGCTTGGTCTGAGTGGAACTCGCTACCCATCTTTACCCATCTCTACCCATCTTTACCCATCTTTACCCACCTTGTCTCTTTCTTCTTTCCATTTCTCTTGCTCCTCTCTCTATTTTCCCGTCTCACTCTAGTGGCGTGTATGGCTCTCTGTCTGTCTGTCTCTGTCTCTCTTTGTCTCTGTCTCTCTCTGTCTGTCTGTCTGTCTCTCTCTGTCTCTCTCTCTCTCTCATCTATGACATAAATCTATGATTTAAATCGCATCTGTTTAGATCTGTTGGGTAGCTATGTTAAGCGCCTTCGTGAGATTCTTGTTAAGGCGCTATATAAAAAAAGCAGGGAACCAGCGGTCAAGATGGCTGTTTGTTTATTTACTAGACTAACATTTCCGTAAATTTAAAAATCTCAGCGTTCCAGCGTAAATTTTTGCGTAGCTTTTGAGCTCTGAAATATCGCTTACACATCTAGATAATGTTTTCAGATTTTTTAATGACAATTCCTGCGCTGCTATTTGTTATGGCTGGCTTTCATGGCTCTGTTCAAACCGGCCAGCTGAAAACGGTTGACTCGTGCGTCAAGGAAGTCATGAAAGCGAAATCTGGATTAAATGTCACTATCTACAGTATTTCCATTCCTGAAATCAGCGCTAGTATTTTCAACATTGACTACCGCTCACTACAAATCCTTGATTTCCAGCCTCCGTTCAAACTCTCCAGACGTAATTCTAGACGATGTTTTGGAAGAGCTCAACTCATCTTGTTGCTACTTATCGGAGGTGTTGAACTGAACCCCGGACCTAATGTGCAACATTTAAAATTTGGTCTGCTAAATTGTCGATCAGCCGTAAATAAAGCAGAACTCATACATGACATAATTCTCGAAAATAAACTCGACATCTTCGTCATTACTGAAACTTGGATTAAAGCCGATCACCCACCTGCCATTAGTAATGATATTGCCACTAAGGGTTTCCAGTGCCTCCACTACTGCCGCTCTGACCGCAACGGCGGAGGTGTCGCTTTTATCTACCGAAAAGAACTCGATCTGAAAGTCATCAATCTATCGTCAACTGTTTCTTCGTATTGAACGTCTATGTGCACGAGCCACCTTTGGTCGTACCACTGTGAACTTCATCGGAATCTACAGATCAACCCCAGCACTACCTACAAGTATCTTTTTCGACGAATTCTCCGACCTTCTTGATGAACTCTCTACAACACCTGGCCATCCTCTCATCGCTGGAGATTTCAATTGCCCTGGAAACTCATCATCCACGATTGATCACCGACTCTCCAGCATCCTATACTCATACAATATGATCCAGCGCATCAACACTTCGACTCGTGAGAGCGTGTCGTCAGGTAACCTACTCGACCTGCTGATTCAGCATGAAGACGATGACCCTTGTAAGGACATCCTGGTGTCGGATCCACGCATCTCTGACCACTGCCTTATTACAGCAACTCTTCAACATAATTTGAACAAGCCGGATACTATATGGTCATCAGCCAGAAATGTCAAAAAGCTCGACATTAGCACGTTCCGTCAACATCTTCAATACATGCCATGTTTCACTTCCCCTTCTGATGATCTTTATACTTTCGCATCTCAACTCCAAACTGACATCACCAACGTCCTTGACCTCCTTGCCCCTGTAAGAAAATTTGCAAATCGCCAGGGTACGCACATCTCCAACCTTTCGACGTCAGCAAATGAAGCCAAGCAGAACCGCCGGAGACTTGAACGCCGGTTCAGACGGACGAAAGCCGAGCCAGATCGTATCTTGTATCGCAAAGCATGCCGTAAAGCAAATTATGAAATCCGGAAGTCTAGGTGTGATCACTACCAGGAACGAATAAATGTTGCAAATGGTGATCCTAAAGAGACCTGGAAAATTGCAAAGGAACTTCTCCACCTAAAACACCCATCAGCTACAAATCTCGCTTCAAATAACAAAGACCGCTGCAATGAGATAGCCGCATTTTTCAAGGACAAACTTGAAAAAATCAAGTCCACTATCAAGGATCGCCTTGAATCTCTCCGTCACATCGATATTCACTTTCAGCTGCCGTCAACTCCACAGCCTCTGTCTGAACTTTCCCCGGTAACTCCTGAGGAGGTTTTCAAGTTAATCCTTAACCTTAAGCCTACAGCATCACCTGTTGACTATCTACCTACTCAAATCCTCAAATCATGCCCTGACCTTTTTGCACCGCTTATTGCCCACCTTGCAAACCTCTCTTTTCAATCAGGTCGCTTCCCAACAAATTTTAAATCTGCCCAAGTCACCCCCCTGCTCAAGAAGGTCGGTCTTGACCCATGTGACCTGTCAAACCTAAGGCCGATATCAAATCTAAACACTTTCTCCAAGATTCTAGAGAAACTTGCACTTGCTAGACTGTCACCACACATCACAAGCTCTCTAAATTTCAATCCATTTCAATCTGGTTTCAGGTCTGGCCACTCAACTGAGACAACCCTCCTTAAAGTCACTAATGACATTCACTCTAATACTGATAAAGGATCAGCAACCTTTCTGCTCTCTTTGGACATCTCGGCTGCTTTCGATGCTATAAACCATAAATTACTTGTTGCCCGTGCGCAAGATGCTTTTGGTATAACTGGAAATGCTCTGAACTGGCTTACTTCCTACCTAGAAGGAAGGCATTTTTTCATTGCTTTAGATTCTGCCAAATCTGACACTCTGGTAGTGTTCTTGGCCCATTTCTTTTCTCTATGTTCATATCACCCGTTAACTTCCTCATCCAATCTTTTGGGATCCAGCACCACCAATATGCAGATGACACACAGCTATATACCTCTCTTACCTCTGGAAATACCACCTGCTATAACATTACTAATTGTGCAGAAGCTGTAAACCGTTGGTTTCTGGAAAATGGTCTTCTCCTAAACCCATCAAAAACCGAAGCCACAGTCTTTGGGACCAGGTCTCAAATCGCCAAACATCAGCACCTCCAACCAACTTTCTCAAATACAACCTTAAATTTATCAGCCACTGTTAAAATACTTGGAGTGAAACTTGATTCGACTCTCTCAATGGACTCCCAAACTGCTGAAATTCTTCGCTCCACAAATTTCCACATTCGTGCTCTGAGACACATCCGACCTTTCCTCACAAAAGACATTGCAAACACTATCGCATGTGCAGGGATGGGCAAATTACAGGGCAACATGTAATTGAATTACAAATTACCAATTACTGGAGAAAATGTAATTGAATTACAAATTACAAATTACTTTTGACTCAGAGCCTCAAATTACAAATTACAAATTACGTAATTTCAATTACATCAATTACAAATTACTTTGGGGCTGAAATCATTGAGGGAAAACTCAGGCAGGAAGTGCATGCCTTTTTTCTTATTTCTATGTGTATTATTGTTTATTGTGTAAGAAAAATTAATGTCTATTTAAATGTCTTTAAGAAACAGCATCTGTTCAAACAATTAAAGCCGTCTGTTGGGCCTTACAGTCATGCCTGTGAAAACTAAAGAGCCTCTCTTCTATTGCAGACCAAGGCATGGCAGCATTAAATTGTATAAGCAATTTGTTAGCAGTTGGCTAGCAATGAGGCACTACTAGTTCCATTTCTGTCATTTTCTATATGCTGCAAGATGTCTAAATTGTTTTTGTTTCTGCTGGTCGACTTTGTGGTTACTGCACACTAAAACCATAAAGTTCTTCATCTTCCTCTCCTTCTTTATGACCACTAGATTCTCAATATTTTGTTTGCTGCTGGTGGAATTTTCAGATATTGTTACTAGGAATTCGTATATATTCTTTTAGTTTGATCTGCAATTTGTGCAGGCAGCCAGCATAACTTAAAATGGGTGTCACTGTTGCAAGGATCGCTTGATTCACCAAAGAATCTTAGCATAGTCACATCCAAAGTAATTTGATTTTGAGGAATGTAATTGAAATTACAAATTACAGGGGAAAATGTAATTGAATTACAAATTACAAATTACTTTGATTCAGAGCTGCAAATTACAAATTACCAATTACAATTGTAATTTAAATTACGTAATTTCAATTACTCAATTAAATTACTGCCCATCCCTGCGCATGTGGAATAGTTAACTCACGTCTGGACTACTGCAACAGCCTTCGCTATGGAACATCTTCAAAAAACTTAACGTCTCTTCAGCGAGTCCAAAACAACCTAGCACGGGTCGTCTGCAATGCTTCATATCATTCTAGCAGCAAACCACTTCTGAAATCCCTCCACTGGCTACCTGTCAAAGAAAGGATTACTTACAAAATCGCCATCATTACCTACAACTGTGTAACAACAAAGACTCCTTCATACCTCTCTGATCTCCTTCAGAATTACGAGCCCTCAAGAAATATGAGAGCATCCGGAAACCGAACACTAGTTCTTCATCGCTGTCGCACCGTAACTGCATCTAGATCATTCACCTCATCAGCACCTCGAATATGGAACAATCTTCCGTCTGACATCAGAAATTCTACATCGTTGACAACTTTCAAGAAGCATCTAAAAACTAATCTTTTTACACAGGCCCTTCTTGACTGACTTTTTCCCTGCCCCAAGTGCTTCTGAATCGTTGCTACGGTTTTCTTAATCGGTTGCTTACGAACCCATGGCACTTTAATCTCTAAATATTATTATTATTATTATTATTAAATGGTCATATACATGTACATACATACATACATAGATTTGTTTGATGTGATAAGGAATTTAATTGGAAATTGCACTTTGCAATTAACCTAATATGGTCATAAGAAAGCTGTTCGTTACTTTAACAATGCGAACGTTGTTGTTTCATTTTAGAAAGATAGCGTGGATACGTTCGAGACCATCGGAAGTCGGACTGTGTACCACTACCACTTCCCGAGCTGGCCCGACAAAATGGCGCCGAAAGATTCCGGGCCGGTTTTGAACTTCGTGACCGAAATAAATCGGAAACAGAGAGCACTTCGAGACACGAGCCCAATGATTGTTCACTGCAGGTTCTACCTTTTATTTATTTAATAATCTTCTACAGTGTTATGTATGAATAACTTAGTTAAATGGGTTTGCATGCATTCTATGCCGAGGCATGGAGTTGACTGCTAATCTCTCTTCGCAGCTCAAATTCAATTCCTTCCTTCGGAATACGGGTCAGAGCTCGCTATTTCTCGATGGCTGTCGAACAATTTCTATCTTTTTATGGTGGCTGACTATCCGCGCCTCAGTTCATGTGACCGTATGAGCTCCGTAATGAATTACTTAATCTCATTCCTGGGTAGCATAGTACTACGCCAATGGACATGCCTTCAAGCACAGAAATCAGCATCGTAGAGTGAGAATAAGTAATTTTACGATTAAATTATATTTTGATACGACGAGATCAGACTACACAGTGCTAGATTGACTGGCCATAAAACTGGATGACCTGTGAACTGTGCTGTTCATTGTTTTAGTGCTGGCATTGGACGTACTGGAACATTCATCGTCATCGACATCATTGTCAATCAGATCCAGGCGCAAGGTAAGTGCCACGTCCAAATACAAGATCAAAATACCAGATAGATAGATACTAGATCCTGAATTCCAGGTATAATTATAAATTTGTTTATTGAAATTGAATGACAAGCTGCAATCAGTGAAAACAGACGTGAAAATAGTTACCATAAAATTAAGATTGATGAGAAGTTATCATCTTTAACAGTGGTTCTGAAAAAAAATTGCGCATTCAGACAATTTCAATTTATTCTGAATAATGTGAATACACTACCGTAGGGTTGCAGTCAGTTTCGTGTCTATTTCGGTTGGTCTATGAAGAACAAGTAAACGCTGATTAAGCCTTTCTGAGTCTAGACTGTAGATTGTTTAATTTGTAGCATAATATAAACACGGTTAAATATTTATGCAAATGTGTCTGAAACATTTCGGAATTGAGCAAGCGTAAACAAGCCTGTCTGGAACAGTTTTTTAACAAACAAAAAAAAAACAGTGAAAGAGCGTGACTGCTCAGACACAATCTTAGCGAAGAAAATGATGATAATTGTGAATTGGTTTCCTGTCAAAATATCCAGGTTCAAAAAGAATTGATTTTGAATCTTTGAGTTTAATTTGTAATTAAAGGTAGTTAAATGAGAAGTAGATTAAGAGATTAATTAAATACTGTTAAAATTGAATGTTTTAATAATTGAAACAAATCCCTGATTATAAGTAATTTTTAAAAGGCTTCTTTTGTGTGCGCTTGCCAAAACCCATTGCTTGTCGCTTCCTAGATATTGTGCTATTCCGGCTGAAATAGACGAGAGGGGTCAGTAGAATATTCTTAAATTCAGCATGTGGCTATGAATTCGCCATTATTTTTGCAAAGTAGTGCCAGTAACTCTATTTTGATGCTGTTTGCATTATTTTAATCAGATTACATCTCTTTATTACCCTGCAAAATTGCAGACAAATCCATAAGTGGTTTCTGAGGACTTTGATGACATGAAGATCCTTAAACATTTTATTAAATTTTCTCGATGTTCTACACTCGTGGCCGCTCTTGCCTGTTTCAGCATCTAGGAAGCTATAAGCGACAGGTTTCGAGCCCCGGCCTTCACATATCCGTTGCGGCTGTTGCCCTTACCATTTACGTTACATTTTAACCTCTGCCTTTTTTGCAGGACTCGACTGTGCAATCGACATTCCGACAACGCTTGCGAAGCTGAGAGAGATGCGGTCGGGAATCGTACAGACTGACTCGCAGTACAAATTCATTTATGTTGCAGTCCAGCAATTCATCGCAAACGGCATCGCTTATTCTGTGGTATGGGGGAGGCTTATTCTGGGGTATGGCGGGACGCTTATTCTGGGGTATGGTGGGACGCTTATTCTGGGGTATGGGGGGACGCTTATTCTGGGGTATGGGGGGGACGCTTATTCTGGGGTATGGTGGGGACGCTTATTCTGGGGTGTAGGGGGGGACGCATGATCTGGGATTCTCTCTTCATCTTGTTTCAAAAGAGGGTGCATGCGTCTTAATGATAATGCGTCTTAATGATATTGCGTCTTAATGATATTGTGCCTTAACCCTTTCGCCTCTGGGTTCCCGTTACTCAATGGCTGACAAACCGAAATATCGGTTTCTCGGGTCGAGAGGGTTAATGATATTGCGTCTTAACGATATTGCGTCTTAACGATATTGCGTCTTAATGATATTGCGTCTTAACGATATTGCGTCTTAACGATATTGCGTCTTAATGATATTGCGTCTTAATGATAATTGCAATAAATTTATGTAGCACCATTTCAAGTGAGACTCGTGCAAGACGTGCCCGAAATAATACAGTCGGTTGGTATGTGCACGTGGAGGGGATGAGGTTAACCTGAATTATGCGAAGGACTCTGTATTACAGGACTCGTTACTTGTGAACATTTTGTGGTCAGCCATTTTACTCTCAGCCATAGATGTCGTCCCACTTAAAATTCCGTTTCTGATGCTAAATAATTATGTTTCAAATCTCCAAAAGCATTTTTTTATTTTGCAAACATAATTATCGTCATTCGGCCTTCATAGATGTAATCAATTTAATGATTTTATTTGTAAACAAGATGTGACGTTTTCCGGAACTCCGATTATCATCCAAAAATTCGCACAAGGCAGTTAAAGAAGAAGAAACTGGTCCTGTGTACAAAAAGTCCTTGCCCAAATGCACATGCTTACGTAATGGTGGAACGACTGATGTATGTATGTATGTGCACTTGTTATAGCGCCCCTTCAAGCTCTCTCTACTCAGAGGTGCTCCCGAATGCAGAGCGGACACTGCATCGGAGTTTCACGCCGAAGCGCTGAGCAATTGTGAGTGAAGGACTTGCCCAAGGTCCTTACGCGGCAAGGTGGATTCGAACCTCGAACCTTCTGGCTTCAAGGCAACGACGCCACCACTACACCACCGCGCCACACATAGTGTGTGATAGTGTGTATATGGCAGTTTTTATGCATAGGAGACGGGGGAGGGTAGCCTGAATTATTCGTTTTTAGCCCTAAAATTAGCCATTGAACTGCTAACATCAGACGAGTGCAGTACCCAGAGTAGTGGGATTGTTGAAGGGTTGTAACTTGTATGACACTTTATCTCTGACTGCTATCAACTACCCTTGATCATATAGTGTAAAAAACATTTATAGAGTGCCTCTAATAGGCCGAACTGTTCAGAGGCGCTCCCAGTGCACAAGGCGACGAGAAAAGAAATAGGTTTGAGAATGGAAAATAAGGAGGAGGGATTACCAGCTAGAATTTCAATATTAAGTAGGTCTAGATCATGCTTCTGCATGAATGAAATGAATAGACCATATCTTTAGAATTCAGGGGATCGTGCATCAAGCGTAAGTTCACAATTGAGAGCGTAAAAATGTACACATGCTAATGTTCAGGGGACGGGAATTACAAATTTTTCCGGATTTCTGCATGCGTACGAAATGGACGACTCCATACCAATAATGCCGCTTGACTCTATCTACAGTAGTTCCTTTGGTAAAGATTGTTTCCCCTGCGTGATTTTATGCCACATTCATTTCTTTACATGTATTTTCTGTGTTTTTTTTACTGTTTATATATATATATCTCTGTTGCCTCACCATGCTGATTTTGAATTTTCGTTTCGGGGTTACTCAGGTTAGCGGGACCTGTCCCTTTCTGGATGACCCTTTCTGAGGATTCACTGTGCATATAATCAAGGTGTCCTATGAACATTAATTTTTTCATGTGTACCATTTTTGCTTTGTTGTCTGCCTTGGTTCTTTGTTTGTTTGTTGCTTTTCTTTTCTCAGAATAAACTGATTTTGATTTGAAAAAATATCTACACCACCAAAAGCCAATTGATCTATGAAGGACATGGTTGATGTTGTATACTGTAGGGTAAAGAGGCAATCTACGAAAACCAACCGGTGGGCGTGCCGCAAGACAAGAAAAAGGCGCACCGAACGACATCAACGGCGGCACAACAACAGTCAGTATTAGTTATTTGTTGTGAGCATTTAATTTAATTTAATTTAATTTAATTGCCTCGTGTTAAGTTAACAACTTGATGATTTTTGTTTTTCTGGACGTACTAATTTTCTGTTTTATTGATCTTTAGCTAATCTAATTATGAGAGCTGCTGGCTATGCCAATTATGAACTGACTATGCAGCAATCATTGTATTTAGTTAATGGGTTGACCCTAATTTAGCAGGGCTAGTGCCCCTTTTGGGTATCCCCTCCCTTGAAGATGCTTGAAATGTTTTATCATCTGTTGTGAGCATGCTGTACACTTGTTTCTTGGGAATAAAAGTTTTGTCATTGTCACATTTCAACATTGACGTACGTTGCTGCAGCCTAAGCTGCGCCTGAAAGACAACTACGGTAGCGTAGTAACCGAAAACTGCAGATTGAGTAGGTTTTCTTCAATAAATTTGCATGTTGCTCCAAAGGGGAGGTATGACATCATTCGTGCCAATTGGTTCAAGATGGGATCAACAGGTTTGTCTACTGTCTACTGGCTGATTGCAGAATCGCACAAGTGCAGATTCCAAGGACCTTACCCTAGCATCCTTTGTTGTATAAATTTCCATGTATCATTTTGGGGGAAGGCATGGGCAACGATGGGGTACCATCTCGTTTTATTCACTATCCACCATTTTATTGGAGCTATATAAGTATTGGCATGTTTTTCGCTGTTATTAATTGAAATTATTTTTCATTAAGAAGTTTGATGCGGCGCTCCTTTAAGGTTATCTATTTAGGAGTGTGCGCCCTTTCCAGCCATGGCTGAATAATTATACAGTGTTTTGGTTAGAAAAGATTGTACTAGTGTGACCTCCTAGGTGAAGCGCAACAGAGGGCCCATTGTATCTAATTATAGTAATGATGCACAGTTATAGGGAATTTCTGGTTTATCTGTTGCAGGCAAGCAGCTCAAGGTCAGATATATGCAAACTTCGAAAGTATTCCGTCGAAATCTTCAACAAAGAAGTAGAGCCTGACGACACAAAAGTGGATATATCTTGTTATGTTTTTAATTTGTTTTGTTCTGTGTGTTATGGACCCACACATGCACACACACACACACATATATATATATATATATACATTATATATATTGTTTCTAATGGCCATAACACACAGTATCTGTATGTACAATGTACAATGGAGACAGAAATCTTAGAAAGAAAACAGAATCTATTAATTGGAGATGTATTTTCTATTTGCATGCATTCTAATCGTGTATATATTATATTGTTTCTAACGGACATATACCACAGCAACAGTTGTATTAGAAGACAAAGAATAGTAGCTAGTTCCCTTAAGCTAGTCCTGAGGTAGTCGACTTAATTTTCGTGGCCTTGGCATATGAGAGTGGGGGGGCAAGTCCTCTCCCTCACCGTCTCATCTTTCCACTGACAATGTATGGTCAGTGTTCTCATTATAGCTGACTTGGTTAGGGGATGGAACAGGATGAAAGCCACATTGCATGGATTTGAATCCCAACCTCTCGACTAATGGCTCGGCATGCTAGTCACTGCACTATCAAGTACAACAGCGGTTCCCAACCCGTGGCCCATGGGTCAAAAGTGGCCTGCCAAGCCTAAAAAACTGGCCCGCATCTCTCAAAGAATTATCAAAAGTATAAGAAAAAATTGAAAATTTTGACAGGATAGAACACATAATTATTTTCTATTAAAAATTATTTTATTTTGACGTCTATAAATAGCATCAAACATTCTATTTTGAATCAATTACGACCGTTTTATATGCTTTTAGTTAATTAAATTTTAGCCTGTGGCCCTTGATGTCCTCCAACTTAGAAAAGGTGGCCCCAGAGTAAAAAAAAGGTTGGGAACCACTGAAGTACACCTATCGTTAAAGAATTATGCATGTTCTCTTAACTATGCTCAGATCTTACAAGTCGTACTGCTTGAATTTAACGTGACTTCAGAAACGGATCCTATAGATATGGGAGTACTGCTGGTGAAAGTAAACTGCATCAGTACGAATGTGTTCACCAATGTTTCCTGATTTTGGTTTTTATATGTATATTCTGAAACTTCATTTTGGCACTAATGGTTATGATGCAAAAAGTGATATAATGACATGTAGACAGATGTTTTAAAACAATTTCAATGTGGCACAGATTAGCTTCCAAAAGGTAGTGTTTATTGTTTTATTCAAGTAGGTCGTGTTGTCTTTCTTAAGTCAAAAATATAAATTAAGTTGTAAAGACCTAGATTCTAGATATTGAAATTGTGAAATTTCAGCATTAGAGCTGCAAGCAAATGCACCGAATTACGTTTTAGAATCTCAGCTGCAGATTTATTTTACTAAGAAGTATTGAAAATTCTTTGTTTCTGTTCCTTTGAATTTCTTTAGATTTTGAAAATTTTCAAATAAGATAGTGTTCATATTTACATGATGTTCTTTTGTTTAATATTTGTCACAAGTATTTTTTATTCGTCAAAGCAATTTCTGTAGTTTTGTCGGCACCACTGAATTTCATGAGATGTCTCATGTACAGAGGGATTTTCTTCATAATAGAAAGATGAATTGGGTTTTTATGGCTAACCACTGAAGTTCAAAATGACCTTGTCATCTGCTTATAGCATTTTTGTTGAAGTGCTACATAAAGAATTGTTTTTGCACAAGATACTGTTATTTCTCATTTGGTTTAAACTTGTTAAGCGCGCAAGGATGTATCTGTTTCTCATGGCTTATACGCATCGCATTGTTTTGTTTTCTCATCTATTTACAGAATTTTATTTGAATGTCGTAAGTTTTTATACTGAATTTTCATTTATTCTTTGTTCTCAGATTGAACTTTTTAAATGTTTTGGGCCAGTTGGTATAAAATCCGATGGTTGTCAAGTTGTGGTTGAAATATTTAATAAGCAAATTTAATAATGCGAGCGAGCATGGTTACACGGAAATGTGAATCTCAAACGTAGAAGATATTATCAAAGTTAATAATTTACTCGTTGATTTCTACCAGTAAAAAATATTTTTCTGTTAGCAGTTTGCAGTAGCGAACCGTATTTGCATAATTTGTTTGTGGATCTTTATCGTGAAACTGACGGAATGTGTTTCTGGACTTATATCGATGTGATATTTTGTTTCTGCTGTTTTTCTTCCACGCATGCCATTCCTTTATATTTAATCAGTTGTCCAAATGTCTGGATTTTACGAAGTGGATTGGATTTATTTTTAAAAAACATTTTCTCATTTTGTGGTTGTACTTAGTTTCCGGCATTGTTTTCTGAAAGTCTGTTATTTACAGCGGTTGTGAATGTCACCCATTGATCTGGTTGGTGGTCGCATGTATGAAGCAGTGGACATTGATACGGCCTTCAGCTTGTCTTGACTGTCGTTAGTCTAACTGCTTGATGTTGAATTATTGTAAACCTACTTTCACACGATTGCCACCTACCTACTCGAGTCTGTCGAGCTTTTGCCACTAACTGAATCGTCTGTTTGTGTTCATTTAAGTGTGAAAAAATAAGTGCCTGGACGCCCCTTACCTCTCCAAAAGAAGTGCCTGGACGCCCCTTACCTTTGTAGTCTGTGCTCGCCAATAAGTGGCTGGACGGCGTTCAGATTTTTTTTAAAGTGCATGGACGCCGTCCATGACCGTCCAGGCACACTTTAAGCCCTGTTTACTATTCAGTGGCGGTGTTGAGGCGTATTTTAATTCTTGTTAACATGAGAAGCATAAGAAAAGTGTGGCCTATGTATGGAGTAGACTGCGCTGGCGGATCCAAGAGGCATACCGCTATATAGCATCTGAGTTTAGAGGTTGGGCATTGCAAGAGTTTAACGGAATCATAAGCCGTAAATCATGTAGTGTGTGTTATGCTGACTTGACTGGCACCAGACCACGATCAAGCAGAAAGTGTCTAGTAGGCTACCTGCTGGCTAAATAGATGTAGATAAAGTAGGACTGCTGTAGAAGCTCTCACCGTTTTTTCTTGCAATCTGTTTTCGATTGATTACGTAAATCTTTGAAACTCGCGTCAAGGAGACCTGCTTATTCACCAGCGCTATGTCAAATCAAGTCTTCAATAGCTGCCAGGTTAGAGTTCGGGGAGGTCAAGCCGAGGCAATTGTATAATGCTACGATGGTGATCATGAGGGTCATGTGGTGCTTGAGAGGTTGTTTTTCAATATTTATCTAACTGTTTTGTATGTCTGCTTGATTTTTGAACTGGGTGTCTGAGCTGGTCAGGGTGCCTCGAATGGGTGGTCAGTGTGCCTCACTTGGGTGCTAGGGTGCCTTACCTGGGTGATCAGGTTGTTTTACCTGGTGGTCAGGGTGCTTCGCCAGGGCGGTGATGGCACCTAGCCAGGGTGGTCAGAGTGCCTTCCTTGGGTGGTCAGGGTGTATTGTCTGTTTGGTCAGTTGCCTCTCTGGTGGTCAGATGTGTAGCCTGGTTAGTCGTTGTGCCTTACTTGGGTCTGCCATTGATGTACAGTGTGACATAAAGAATGATTAATCGAAAAAATCAGTTATCCGAATGTAGTCAATGACCATCTTGTATCAAGTTCACCAATTCAGGTGTAGCATATAATGACCACATGTGACTGTCCTACTACAGTCGATGATGTATTCAAGTAAAAAGGTTTGGTAGTTCTCATAATTATGTGTTTGCGAGAAAATTAGATCTGTGTATCGAAGATTTTTTTAAATACTTTCATACGTGTAGCTTGCATATTATTCCTACTATTTGGTTGTGATTTCTTAGTAGCTAAGTTTGTAACGTAGCCTTTCATTTGTAATTGTAAATGTAATCACAGATTTATGTAGCTGCTGTTCAGGAGAGACTTGTCAGAGGCGCTCGGTGCCACACGGTCTGCGCGTAATGTAAATGGATGTAATGAATTGCAGTCATTTTATTTTTAACTACAGTGTTTTTTAATCTCACCGATCTTTAACTTTTTACTAAATTTCTATTATTTCTGAGACTATAGATTTAGACTATGGATTAGATTCATAGGCGTAGGGGACATTTCGGCAGTGGGGGGGCAAAACTTAGACTTTTGCCCGAAAAACTTTTATCACATCCGCCAAAAAATTTCCTATTTACTCGCCCGAAAAAATCTGATGACCTTTTTCTAGACAAAATATAGCTGTTTTACCCTGTGTGCCCGAAAAAATCCTCCCGTGCCTGTTTGCCCGAAAGATATTCACCGAATTTTTTTCCGCCCGTGCCTGTTGTGCCCGAAAAACACATTTGCCCGAAATTTGGGGGGGTGGCATTTGCCCCCACTGGACCTCCTACGCCTATGATTAGATTAGGCTATTGATTGGACTGTGGATTATATTACAGATTGAATTAGATTTAATTGTTGATTAGATTTAAGCTATGAACTAGGTTAGACTATAGATTATATAGTCTATACTGTAGATTGGACTCTTGGATTAGGTATTAAACTATGGATTACACTTTAAACTTAACCTGTATTAGGTGACCAACTGACCATATATTTAAACATGGTGCTCTCCTTTCTTGGCCTGCCTGTTAAGTCTCAGGTGGTCGTCGTACACAATCTGTACAATTCGTTTACTTGAAGTGCCAGTATGTAAACTTCTGTGTAAAATTCGTTATGTTGCATTTTCTTGGAGTAGTAAAAATTATTGATGCATGATGTGCTGTATCGTTTCAGTGTATTACCGTAACAGTACTTTACACCATTCTATTAGGTCATGAACCTTTTAGGGAGCGCTGTAGACGAGTTTCTCTGGCAGTGGCGCTATATAAATTTTTTCGTTTACAGTTATAATGAATAATTGAGTATCATCATTGTCGTATCCTGGCACTGCTCTGCTCTGGTTCCAGTTTGACTTGTCATGCACATTGATGCAGCCCATTCTTATATACGGGTCTTTAAAACTGCTGCCGCCGCTAGTACTTTGTTGTCACAATTGTTGTCCACTTCGCCCTATTTCTGCCACTTTGCTGCGTCCTTTTAGATAATATTATGATCGGCTGGACCTATTTGTTCCCTGCGTCAGTACCGCCATGGCTCAATTCAGATCATTTTGCTTGCATTGGTCTCTCCCTGTGGAATGGACTTACACATCAGTTCGCTCTGTCTAAGACTCTGGTAGTCTTTTGTCATCTTCCTCTCGTCTCAAATCAACTGCCTTTTCTCTCAAGGGAGCACTTCTGAAAGGCTTTTGACGGGATAAGCGCTTATAAAATTTAATGGTCAGATATAATACAATACAATCAAATCTTGACTACTGCAGTGTACTGATTTTCCCCCCTCTGTTCCTCAACTTTGAATCCACACAACTCGGTCGTCTGCTAATATCTAAAGCCTACAAGTCAGAAATTCTACTAGGATGCCCATCCTCTTCCTATCCTGAAACTGAAGCCATTGGCAACAAATCTCGGCGTATTCAATTAAAAGTCCTAATTAACCTACGAAACTCCCTACACCCATTATCGTAGAGAGAGAGAGAGAGAGAGACAGAGACAGAGAGAGAGAGAGAGAGAGAGAGAGAGAGAGAGAGAGAGATTGACACAGACAGAAAGACAGACAGAGATAGAGTTGCCACCACCGGCTTTTCCAACTTCAAGCGTCACATGCATCAGCTGAGGCTGCTAAATTAAGCCCCTTTTCTTGGCCTATACTAATTGTAACTTAATTGAGCTGTTTGCTTATGCAAAGAACACACGTCCTTCTTCTGATAAATCCTGTTTTACATAACGTATCAATTAATTTCGGCAACGGAATAATGCAGCAGACTGTCAATTCGACTCTCATTAATATGCTGATGTTGCAGCACTTGAGATCCATGTGTAGACCTACCAGGACAAAACAGTATAGGCCTACTGTCTATAAGTAGCACCGTACTCTAAGCATCTATTGACGACTCTTATATAAATACATTGAGCTCGGGTGTAAGCTGGTTCCGAAGTCGAGAAGTTAAATTCATGGGATCGGACCTGTCTGGTTCTGCATGTAATCAGCCTCTCTTATAATAATTAGCCTATAGACTACCGATGTTTAACTCGGCCTATATAAATTATGTAGGCTAGTCGTAGTTTAAATCGCAACTCTAGCTGAATACGGCTAGTCATAAATAATGAAATAAGACTTAAGCTGCATTGATGCTACGTAGGCCTACTGTTCTTACAAATAAGACTCGGAAGCAGGGGCGGATCCAGGGGGGGCCAATCCGGCCATGGCCCCCCCCATTTCAAAAATTTCCTTTTTTTTACCAGCTATTTTGCTCGGAAAGTAGACGTGCCCCCCCAAAAGTAGTTCCATAGGACTTTGGCCCCCCCTTCGAAAATTTCTGTATCCGCCCTTGCTCGGAAGAGCACGTCGCCCTGCGACCTAACAACGATGATGCTCAGCAATATTATTGTGAGCAAAGGACTTGCTCAAGGTCCCTGCACTGCAGTAACTGGCTTGGATGAGGCTCGAACCTGTGCCCTCCTCGTTACAGACCGACCGCTCTAAATAGTAGCACAATAATATTGACAGTAATGTAACTGCAGTCATATATATATATATATTTATATATATATATATATAGAGAGAGAGAGAGAGACAGAGAGAGAGACAGACAGAGAGAGAGAGAGACAGACAGACAGAGACAGAGACAGACAGAGAGAGACAGAGAGAGAGAGAGAGAGAGAGAGAGAGAGACAGAGAGAGACAGAGAGACAGAGAGACAGAGACAGAGAGAGAGAGAGAGAGAGAGAGAGAGAGACAGAGACAGAGAGAGAGAGAGAGACAGACAGACAGACAGACAGAGAGAGAGAAAGAGAGAGAAACAGACCACAGACAGAGAAAGATGAGAGAGCCGTTTCACGAGACAATAATTTCAGGGTGCTTTCGAAGTTTCGGCGCCTGTCAGCCTGAGTATGGAAAGTTTAAGTTGAATAAGAACTATTAACATAATTATGTTCGTAAACAAGGAAGCGTTTCTTCCATTCGTGTCCAGCTTCCTGAGATGCTTCTTAAGAGTCCCCTCTGTCCGTTATATACCACTCAGGGCCGCATTAAGGTTAGTGCGGGCCCGGGTGCTGTGGTAACCTTGCGGGCCCTCCTCTGAGTCTTCTGTCAACCACTGGTCTACCATGGAGGCACATATACATGTAATTATACCGTGTTTCCTAATGAGTATAGGCCTACACTATACAGCCAGGAGATTTCCTTTGGTACGCGTGCAATTGTTTCTAAGGAAAAGTTTCTTACACTAGTAGGCCTAGATGTAGGTCTATACGTGACAGAAGGAACGAACGACTAGCTTCTTCAATTGTTATTTATGTTTATAAGCCCTGTGATTATGTTCCATCCAGTTGATTTTCTTCATTGTTCCCACTTCCACATCTCGAAGACCGGCCTCCAGTCTTCTTATGATTATATTGCTTTCTCTCATGGTTCATGCATCAAATCCAAACAACACCACGTGCTCTACGTAGGTCAATGTTTTATCATCCGTTTCTCTGGATTCCTGCTTTCTCTTTTCAATTTATCGTAATTCTTAAATTTAAATTTATGAGTTCCTTCTTCCTATTTTCAGGTCTAATAAAATATAGCATCATATTTCTTTCGCAGACTCCAATAATATCATGGCAAACCGCTCTTTAGAGCGTCATGATCTTCATGCACCAATTATCTATAGGTCAAGAAATTATCGCAGAAGAGTAGACCTACACAGTGAAAGAGATCGAGGCAAAGGAAGTGGGTAGAACACAGGTTGTGGGCAGACTCACTGCGAAGAACGATCATGAAGGAAACACGTACGAAGGGAAGCGAACAAGATGAGGACCACGACAGGTTATGGACATAGGCGCAACCACCCTACGGGACCCACGGGATGCGTCCCCCAACTTTTGAGTGGTCCCCTAACTTTATTATTATGGTCCCCCAACTTTTAGGACGTGATTCATTATGGTCCTTCCCCAACTTTTAGGACGTGATTGCGCCTATGGTTATGGATAATAACAAATGGATAGGCCTATGGAAAGTTTGAGGAAGAGGCATCGGACATTTCAGCCAGCCTCGGAGGCAGAAAACTAGAGAAGAAGATGATAAGCTATAATAGGTTTAAGAAATTAAGAGTTATACAATAACATGCTTTCTAACGTTATTTCTCTTATTATTTTAAAGGAGACAGTCAACATGATTGACCATGCGCATGGCTTATAATTTAAGATAGCCCATCACTTTTGATACCTTCCAAACAGGGCCGTCTTAAGGCATGTTCAACATGTTCGACCGAACAGGGGCCCACACTTTAGGGGCCCCCACACATGCTGGGAAAAAAATTCCGATAATGTTTAGCTTTTTGGCAAATTTCAACCAAACGACTAAAAAAAGGTCATCAAAATGTTTCGCCGAAGATCCGCACAAAATTTACCGAACAGGGCTCAACATTTCTTAATTCGGCTCTGGTCCCAAAGATAAATTTACAATAACAATAAGTTCCTGTGATTTCAACCAATTCATAAGCTGGAGCTAATAAATCGGATGTGAGGGAGAACTTTGCCAACATTTCGTTGACGATAACTTCGGATTTATTATTGTTGCAATATTCTTCCTAAGAAATTTCATCATTTCCGAAAATGCGGACCCCAAAACCCGCGGGCCCGAGTGCTGCAGCACCCTTAGCACCTACCTTAATGCGGGCCTGATACCACTAGTCACTCAAGACTGTTCTCCTTTCCTGGGGCTATATAAATTCTCATTGATATAGGGCCTATAGTATAGGCCTTATAATAGACCTACTGATGATGATGACGCTGCCATTATTTTGATGGTTATAGATGTCACGCTAGGCAAACAAGCAGCCGCGTTAAAGTTGTACGCAACCCAGCGGGCACAGACCCATAATTAAATCATGCTTGACGCCGTCAAAGCCCTTTAGGCACTGTAGCCTATCTGTAGGCTGATGGCCTACCTGTACGACCTGGTCTGAATCGTTCCGGTCGAGTGAATCTCATGCTGCAGAACAAGGAAGTTGTCTCTACTTGTCGTTCGAAAAACATCCAGAGGCAAAACGTAACTTCCAGTCAGTATTCGTAGGCAAAAAGAACCGACACCAACTGATAACGAGATGAACCTGAAGTGTTTGCGATAAACCGAAGCAGTTCTTTAGTTCTTTAGGTACACAACGCGAATAAGCTGGTTGAAGATATTACGTTAAGATTACAGCTACGACGAGATGACTCATCCGAAGAAATCAGGGTCAAAGGGGTTCGTTTTATTTACTTACTTACTCTTCATTAATTATTTTCCTGTACACTTGTGTGTTTTGCAGCTGGGTGTGCATGGGATATGTTTATGTCATGTGGACAGCAATTATAATATTATTATTCGAAGCACAGCAGGTAAGTGTTTATATTACTTCGATAATCAGGGTTCTCTATATATAGCGTCCAGTTCTACATAAAATGTGCAGTTGCAAACGCATTTGTACGGTTGTAAAGGCAGCTATCTGCAGTGGAAATCATTAGAAAAGGTAAATGCTGGCCGGTTTACCAGGAAAGAAGAAGGACATGTGCAGCGATGTGCAGACAGTGCAGTGACATATAGGTCCTAAGCAGTAAGTTGAAATAAATCAATTTGCGAAGTTGATGACTAAAAAAAAGTCATCAGTTTTTTTCTGGCCGACTTAAGCCGCACTCGAAAAGTTGTGCAGTTCTACAAATTTCTTTAAAAAGCCCTGTGGATAACAATATTCCTATGGGTATTGCATGGTAGACCGGTTGTGTTCATTGCAATGGTTGTGTGATGAAATCTATGAAATCTGTGTGTGTTGAAATCTACATCTCAGTGACTGTATAAGTGATTGAACTGTTGATTGGTTCTGTGATGAAATCTATATCTCATTGACTGTGTAAATGATTGATTTGCTGATTGGTTGTGTGTTGAAATCTACATCTCAGTGACTGTATAAGTGATTGAACTGTTGATTGGTTGTGCATTGAAATCTACATCTCAGTGACTGTATAAGTGATTGAACTGTTGATTGGTTGCGTGTTGAAATCTACATCTCAGTGACTGTATAAGTGACTGAACTGTTGATTGATTGTGTGTTGAAATCTACATCTCAGTGACTGTATAAGTGACTGAACTGTTGATTGATTGTGTGTTGAAATCTACATCTCAGTGACTGTATAAGTGATTGAACTGTTGATTGGTTGTGTGTTGAAATCTTTATCTCATTGACTGTACAAATGATTGAATTGCTGATTGGTTGTGTGTTGAAATCTACATCTCATTGATTGTACAAATGATTGAACTGTTGATTGGTTGTGTGTTGAAATCTACATCTCAGTGACTGTATGCGTAATTGCACTGTTGATTGGTTGTGTGTTTAAATCTATATGTATCAGGCGCTATAGAAGTGATTGAATAATTACTGCAGGACGTGTTTTCTGGATGTGTCTGCTGAGGAGGCGACCAATCTGTTGATGAGTCAGGGAAGAGATGGTAGCTTCATCATCAGACCAAGCGAAAGCGATGCGGGCAAC